>CAUYQV010033037.1:0-125418 GCA_963574575.1 Galagoides demidoff | reverse complement strand
AAAAAATCCTCATCATCTTTAATCATCAGAGAAACGGGGGGCCGTTTTCTAGCCTGATTAACACCCCAAACTAAAAGATTTGGTTACTCCCTGGTCCTGCCCTCTGGTCCCCTGGGGTGCTCATCACCCGCTGGCAGAGTGTGCCAACCTGAAGGCTGCTGTCAGCCTCTTATACCACGCCCTTTCTTCCTGAGCGCCCAGTAGCCACTGGGAGGAGGTGGCCCAGCCTCTCCAGAGTCCACTCTGATCTTAGAATTGAAAAAGCAACAGGTGAGCTTGAGGTCCAGCAGGCCACAAAGGAGTTTTTCCCTTTTAAGGCCTAAGCTTGGGGTTGAAGCCCTGGACAGAGCATCCACTGGAGTTGATGGGATTTCCATCCTGGGCCCTCTTACTGTGGCACCTTTGGTGACCCCATATGTAGGGAAATGGGGTCTTGGCTGTTGCTTGCTAGGTTTGGGACTTTAAATAGCAAAAACAGGTCACCTGGCAGGGCAATATGAACAGCTGTGCACGGGGATCCCGCTATAGGTGTTTAGCTGGTTTGGCCCCATGGCACTCAGAAACCTGCTATAACTATAGCAGCGCCACTGACCAGACTGATGGCCAGATCGTCCTGTCCTTCTGCAGGTCACTAGCCCCTGTGGCTCTCCTCACAGGCTCCGCAGGCTGCTGAAATAGTCATGTCTCCTATGGAGGTGGACTAAGTCTTTTTACCAGGGTCCAAAAAGTTCTGAAGTGGAGCGGATAGCAGGTGTGAAGTGTGGCTTCTGAGTCACACAGGCACAGCTGGTTGTGTCTCAACACTGGCTCAGGACGGTTTTTCTTAGCCAGGGTGGGGCTGCGAAGAATGCTTACCATGATGTGAATACGGGCTCCACACTTGAGTTAGCAGGATTCTGGGAGCTCAGCGGTTTTGCTGCACTGGCCTTCCGCTCTGCCTCTGGTGTTTGTCTTGGCGCCAGGAGAGGTACAGGGAAAAAGTGATTCGCAAACCCCCACTGGCTTTGATTTCATCTGTGGTCACACTACTGCCAGCTGGAACTGAGTTTGTGTGCCATGGCTTTGTCCTGGGGCTTTCTCTTCTTTTCTTTTCTTTCTTTTTTTTTTTTTTATTGAATGGTAACTATGTACATTAATGCACTTCTGGGGTACAGTGTGGGGTTTTCACATGCAATCCAAAATACTTCCATCAAACTGGTCAACACAGCCTTCGTGTCATTTTCTTAGTTATTGTTTTAAAACGTTCCTCTTCTTTTCTTAGTTTCCTCCTTTTCTGCTTCTCGGACTTCAACCTCAGTGGTGGCAAAAGGCAACATGCATGAGGAATAGAGTGACTTCCAGGCTCACTTACCTCTCAAACTGTGAAGGTGATGACAAAGTTATTATTTTTAATCATCGGCTCGCGGAGGAAGTTGGGCATAGCACTTTATACCTAGAATCAACCTAGTTGGAGTATTTAAACAAACCGACATGTAGGGTTCCTGTGACCACCCAGTTGATGGATGTATTACTATTAAGGCTCAAAGAACTGAAAATTCTCAAATGTGCTGAAAGCTTCATTTTTGGTCCTTAACTCATATTTTAACTTCCCTCCCCATCTGTGAAGCCATTTTTTTTTTTTTTAAGAGACAGAGTCTCACTTTATCGCCCCTGGTAGAGTGCCATGGCATCACAGCTCACAGCAACCTCCAGCTTTTGGGCTTGGGTGATTCTCTTGCCTCAGCCTCCCGAGTAGCTGGGACTACAGGCGCCCACCACAACACCCGGCTCTGTGAAATCATTTTTTAAAACAATGAAAATGGGTAAAAGAAATGGAACCAGAGAGTAAAAGAAGAAGGAAACATTTTATTATGTTAAGTGCCTGTTGTATGATAGACTCTGCTATGTGCTTTTAAATAAATCCCTTTCAGGTTCATTCCAAAGCTAAGATACAGCAATTCCCTGGTTCTGGGACCTGGATAATCTGTAGGTGGGATTATTGATTTTAGAATCAGATAAACCACCAGTATTGGGTGATTCCTTCAGTCTTCAGAGTTGTGACAGGTCCTATGGAAGATGCAAGATACACAGGCTGTAATTCCTTCTCTCCAGGGTTGAGACCACACCTGCGTGCATGTGTGTGCTCGCACACAGGTGGATACAGCCACGGGGTCCTACCAGTGGGAGCTGTGCATTCCCGTGCTCGAGAAGCGCACAGGGCCCTATGCCCGGGGCATCAGGAGGGTTGACTCATGAGTCCCTCCGTGGTGCACACCACCTCCTTCCCATTCTTACAGGCTGCAGTAGTGGAATAAGGATGGAAAAACTCACTCCTGGTCCTGGAGCCTCAGAAGATCCTGACTGAAGATGACTTTGTTCTTGGCATGTTGGTTTTTAAGATTTAAGCGTAGCTGTAACTGATGGGCATTAGGCCCCTTGCAGGTCACATTCAACTACCTCTGGGGTTCATGACTTAGCTCTTTATCTTAGGTAATGTGTCCTGTAGTCACACTGTTTCGTCCCCCCGCCCCACCCCAAGAATACCACACCTGTTCCATATTCTATGTGGCATTTATTTTCTGGAGGTCTTTAAAAATATTCTAAGAGATATGCCTGGAATGTCTGTGTGCATTTATTCCTGGATGCAGAGAAGGCCCGGGGACCTCCCAGGCTCTCCGAGTGAGCTGAGTCTCAGAAGGTTAAACCGTTATGGAAACAGACATTGCGTCTGTGTCTTCTCTGGTTTCCTTCACGCAGCGGTGACCTTTGGGGAACATTGTTTGGGAGACTAACCATTCTCTGTTGTTTGAAGTCTGCTATTCTCATCTCTCTACCAAAAGAGAAATTCAACCTCATTGTCATGATTAAGGTCACAGCCAACAGCCGGTTCAAGAAGCCATGTCTCCTCCCTCTCATTCCCACCCCCTTAAGCACGGCCCTCTCCCCTGCTCTCCTGAGGAAGAGCTCTCCCAGACAGGAGTGTCTTGGGAAAGAAAAGGGAGTGAGGAGTGAACCAGAGAGGTGGGGCCTTGGCCTTGCATCTGTGCATGATACTGACACAATGTGGATGTTCAGACCTCAGTTCCAGGCCGTGACACTTCCAAAAGCTTCCAGCCTGCTGTGGAGAGAGGCCCGCAGGCTCCTAGCAACACAATTAGCACGTGAATTAGATTGTGTCTTCGGAAAGGGAGATGAAGTTCCCTGAACACTCTATTATAGTTGATTTCATTAAGGTTGACCATGCCCTTCTTGGGCAGAGAGGACAGGATGGAGTCTCTGGAGGAAAGAGTGTCGCAGTGGCAATGGAGAACTATCTCACTAGAGGTAGGGGGCTTTCTGGGACCTTGATCGGGGCTCCCTCCTCTGCTCTGCGCATGGGGCCGAGTTGAGGAAGGTGCTCCCTGGCTGCACTGAGCACATCGCCCTCTGTTCCAGTGGTAAGTGTGTCATCCTGTGCTCTGCACGTGAGAGGGGGAGCAAGGACTGTTCAGGCAAGCGCTGCTCTTCTGATGGCTCCTAATGAAGACAGTGGACGTGGCGTGGCCTGTAGGACTCAGGCAAGAGCCTGTTGGGGACAGAGTGAAAGGTGCAGGAAGCTCTTGGCAGGCCTCAACCCAGGCCTTCATCACCCAGGCTGGAGAGAAAAGCTAGTGGCCTGGAAGGGCAGGAGGTTAGGGTTTTACCCCAGGGGGATACCATTTTAGAGAAAAACAAACCATGTGACTGAGGAGGGGTGAGATCAGAATTTCAAGCTGTGTAGACTTAGGATTTTGTGATGGATACTGGGGAGCACATGAGAGCTGCAGGAGGGACACATAGGGGTTTGGAGGTAGCTGTGGTGCTCCCAGATGGCAATCAGCGTCGTGCAGCCAAGTGGCTATTTTCTACTTTGGCTGCTTGGAGCCCACATTCCAGACCTTTAGTACTCATCACCCAGCATCCTAACATCACCCTTGTTCTTGTTATGTTATTAACATGCATGCCTTTGAGGTCTTTTACACACGTATGTCTGTGTCCCTGCCTAATTGTAAGCTCTCTGACGGTGAAACCTGTGTATTCCCAGTCATTAAACCCCTCCGCAGTGGCTAACACTGTGCCTTGCATTGCCAAATTTATTTAGGCAATAAATTGGTGTCAACTTTGTTTGAGTGAATGAAATGACCACTAATACTCTTTTCCTCTTGGGGGGCTACCTGCTCCCATTGTCTCCCTCCTCATCTGTCTCCCCCACCCCTGGTTTTCTATCTTACAAAGAGGCAGACATGGTCCTTTTCCTCCTCCGGGAGTGATTTTGAGAGGCTTTAGACAGAAAAGTCTCGAGATGTGTAGGAATGGTAGCATCCCGTGGAGAGGAGACCACACTCCTGAAGGCTGGGGGAGGCCCTTCCGCGGGCTGTACCTTCTGACTTGTGGCCTCTGCACTGCCGATTGGCAGTCCTGCAGGGGACGGGGGCTGCCTCTCATTCCCTGGCATCTCATGACTTCCTATTTTCTCCCGCTATTATTTTTATCGTACTTCCTTCCTTCCTGCGTCTTCATTCGCGAGCTCTGCCAGTTTGTTCTGTGTGATTGTTTCAGCTTTATTTGGAAACTGGAAGCCTCATTTTACTATAATAGTTCCTTGATGATTTTTCTAAATGAAACTTGCATACTTCATCTGCTCCCCCACTGCTTAGATATTAAACAAATATCTCTAAGAGGTTTCCTTTTCTCCCCCCCTCCCCAAACCCAGACCAGCAGTTTGCTCAGACAGATGGTGAGAGCTGGTGTGTGTGGGCATGTGCCCGCGTCCACGTGTCTGTGTAGTAGGGATTCTCGTGGAGGGGGCCGGTTTCTGCAGCGTTTTCTCGCTTTGTCGGCATCCAACCGTGGAGCGGGACAGAGTGCCCTGGCAAGTGACCAGACACAGGGTGAGTGGCAGGGAGGCCTGTCACCCTTGTATTCCTGTGAAGAATCTGCTTCTCTGTGAATGGGAGGCTGTGGAGGAGGATGGAGGAGCAAGTGCCTGGCCGGTGTCCAAGGCCAGATGTTCTGTAGTGCCACATGTCACGATAGGAAGTCTGCCCTGTGAGGGCCCCTAGAGCACCTCTGCTCTTGAACTACACACTCCTCGTGTCCCACTTCCCTTCTGGGTCAAGAATGAACAATCCTCCTCCCCTGTTCGCTTCTAAGCCCTCCCACCTCCCTCAATCGCTTTCTGATCTGAACACGTTTGTACTGCGTAAGCCCACCGTGGCCTGTCCCTGGCTGGGCTACCCCAGGGACAGATGCTATTTTCTGCCTGTTGGGTCCTCATCTGAGAGGTCTTTGCCTCTTTTATATCTGCTTTATCCTTGTGTCTTCTGAGCCCGGTCTTGAGCTCACCTTCTCGGGGAGGCCTCATGTTTGATTCCTGCTCATTCTGGGTGTTGTGATTGTACTCAGCGCCTGACATTTGAGTGTAAGTCCTGGCTACTGTGACTTCCTGTACTGTCAGCTCTCTCCAGTGAGAGCTTTAGCAGGGTAGGCTATTGGCTTACACTTTTCTTCTCCTCCTCCCCATGCTGGGTAAGTACCTACTTGATTTTGAATCTACCTAGGCTGGTGAGAGAGAAAGGAGACCCGAGTATTCCTGCCCCCCAGCCACATGGGGCTGGTAGCCATCCTGGGGTGTCAGAGGGAAGGACGTGAGCGCCTCTGCTACACACTCTCACTGCCATCTACATTTTGGTGCAGGATGGTGTGGGGTTTTTTTTTTTTTTTTTTGTCCAGGACTGGGTTCAAACCTGCCACCTCCAGCATATGGGGCCAGTGCCCTACTCCTTTGAGCCACAGGCACCACCAGGATGGTGTGTTTGATTGGATAGCCGTAACAGACAGGCGCAACAGCTCTTTTGAGTCCCCTGCCTTGGTAACCTGTACTCTGAGGAGCCAGGCACCTGTGCTAGGGAGTAGATAGGATGAGGGTTTGCTCTGGTCTTTCTTTTCTTACACCTTAGTGAACAGACGCATTCTGCAGACACGTGGCAGGATACTGTGTTGGCATTTTGCTCTGGAAGGCTGACTTCACTACCGTCTTTGGAAATGTCTCTTTCTCCATGTAGAATTTGGGCACTTCTCTCCTTCTGTGGTCCCTGAGACCGCACTGGGTCTCCACTCTCAGCCAGCTCCAGGATTCTGAGAAGGGTTTTGGTGGCTACTCAGAGACTGTAGCACCAAGGCTGAAGCCCTCAGCCTCTTTCTTAGGACTTTGCATTGTCCAGCCTACTCTGCGGCCCCTGCAAGCTCGTCCCCACCTTCTCCCCACCTGCCCACTCTGGAGAAACCAGGCCAATCTCCCAAAGCCTTGTCCAGCATGAATGCCGAGTCCTGACTCCATCACCTGGAGGTCTCTGCCTCATCCACAGCCTTTCTGTTCTTAATATTCCCTATCATGGGTAGATAGAGCCCTTCAGAGGTGACAAAGCCCCTGAAAGGACTGGCTCAGCTTCACCCTGTCCTCAAGCCAGCTCTAGCAACAGCATCCACTGTGGATCCTTTATCTTCTGCACACCCAGGACGTTGGTCCCATCAACGCATTCTCCTTTCAGGGTTATTTCTCTGTCTCTGTCTACATAGGCTACAGACTGGCCGGGACACAGGGGTCTATCTTAATTCTTCTTTACTAATAGTCAAAAGACTCTGTTCTCAGTACCACGCTGTGATACTGTGTTGGCATTTTGCTCTGGAAGGCCGACTTCACTACCGTCTTTGGAAATGTCTCCTTCTCATTGTAGAATCGGAGCACTTCTCATTTATCTACCCTAAGGTGACAGTACAGTATTATTAACCTGTGTGAGAAAACTTACAACGAAGTGACTACCAAGTTTCAGAGCTAGGAAGTTTCAGATCTGGAATTTGTAAGCAGGGCTGTCATCACGGTCCTAAGTTCTCAAACTTCACACTGTCCCAGTTAGTTGTACAGGCTGTGCCGCGTACAAGCTTCCTCACCGTCGGTGAGATGTTTCCTGCCTTGTGCTTCAGTTTCTCCCTCAGCAAAACAGAAATTAAAAGTGATACCTGCCTCATAGAGGTGCTCTGAGGACTGAATAAGGCAGGAAAATGCGCTGAACAGTGCCTGGCGCCTAGCAAGTGCTCAGATATGCCGTGGACGATGTTCTTCTGACGACTCTTCATTATCAACATCATCTAAATATGCTCTGTGTTCCTACCGCTTCTCGTGTCCCTGGCATCATTTTGGGACCTAAGATGAGGTTATGAATGTGGCTTTTGCTCGGGAAATGCCAAGCGAATGAATGAACAGGCACTGAGGCTTCTAGCGGTGCTTCAGTGACCGGTGCTCATTGTAGGGGTCTTTGCGGCAGATGTTAGGGTGTCCTTCCCAGTGTGCAGTCTTGGTGGGTTTCTGTGGTGCCGGTGGGGGTCAGGCGCTGCAGTCGGCAACCTTCCTACCGCCTGAAAACTTTTTTTCCTTCCCATCCCCTTTCCCAGTAGCTCTGTGGCCTGCCAAGTCTGTGCACAAGCCTTGAAATGACAAAGTACCCTTTAGTTAATTGCACAACGGATTGCCTAGAGTTAAAAGTTCTGATTTATATGACTATAGCTCTAACTGCTCAATAACACAGGCCTGTAATCTACTTTCATTTCAAACAGAACGGTGATTTATAGGGCAGCATGCCGCTTTAGCTCAGAAATGAGGTGTTCAACATATGCTCTGTTGACATAAATTTGGAATTTATCGCTGTTGTCAAAACTGCCTGTTGGACAAAGGTGGGTATTAAGGCAATAAATGGCTCAGAATAGTTTTCTGTCACATTTCCTAACCATTGTATTCAGTCTATTTGAGGGAAAAATATATACTTAAAAGTAATCAAACGTCCAGAATCCATGTGTCTTGTTTTGAATGGTGAGAAGGGAGGATGCAGGGAGGATGGGGGAGCAGGGGACTTGGGGAGGGGGCGCTGGGAGGATTGTCGAGGAAAAGGCTTTTCATGAAGTTATGGCCCATTTAGAAAAGATCCCACTCCACTTCCTCTCCCCCGTCCCCATTAGGAGGTGGGCTTGCCCTTCTCATTTACGAAAAGGGGGAGGAAAAATGAAAGCTCATTAAATAAAAATAGTAAAGGACACTTTTATGTGTGGGCTTAAAGCCAGCACTGTCAGGGAGGAGTGAGTGAGTGGGGCTGAGAGGGAAGCAGAGCAGGATTTTGTTTATGGGGAAATAAAGCCACCGGCCGGCGTTGATTTCTCTGCCGCCTTGGTGAGCATAGGCTGGTTCCCACCTTCCCTCTCAGGCTCCTGTGAACAGGGTGGATGCCCGCTGGCTTCAGCAATATTCTCTGCCTGATCTGGGTCCTGATTCATTTATTACCCACACTATGGCCAAGATGCACGGGGCATCATCCATCCTGTCCCAATGTGCTTCTTGGGCACACACAAATGCCATGTCCTTTGCTAGGCTTGGGGATATAGAAGGAAATGGGGCAAAGGTCTTGTGTCCCTTTGAGCTGCAGAGACAGACAAGCAGCAGATGCACCCAGTGCTATATGTGCAACAGCAGAAATACCTGCAGACAATGGGGGCAAGGTAGGGGGTCGTCGGGGAGGGAGGGAAGGAGGGACTAGGGAATCTTCCTGGGGATGGTACCGGTCCCCCTGCTTGGCAAAATGTCCCTTTGCAAGTATCAGGTTTCTGCAGGGAGAATTAAAAAATACAAAAAAAAAAAAATAGTGACAGGTCTGCTTTTCTTGTTTGTTTTCTTTTTCAAGATGTGCAATCCATGTTGTGGTCAGTATTGGGTTCCATCACTGGTGTGTGTCAGTTTGAGTTTTCTGTGTCATGATTATAAAAGCAGAGGCGGAGTCCTTTGCATCAAGGCTGAAGCTTCTCTTCTCCTCCACTCCATGGACTGGTCACTGCGCCATCTGAACACAGGGCACCAAGGCAGGTGGCACAGGGACTTAGCACGTGCAGTCAAAGTCAAGTGAAGAATCCATCTCTTCTCTTTATTCTCTGTTTCAAGATAACATAGCTTGCAGGGTGGTGTTGGCTGTTAGGTGTTGCACTGTGAGACCCAACGCGTGGGCACACCCAGAGAGCCACAATTTGATCTCCGCAGCTCACTGGGCCCAGAGTCTGGGTATTCTGCGTTCCCTCCGCACTCAGCAGTCTTGCAACTAGAAGCCAGAGGAGCGTGCAAGCTGCCTGGTACTTCTTCCCCATGAAAACGAGGCCCAGCAGGGAAGAGGATTCGTATTTGTTACTCTTATTTTATTTTTCCTTTTATCTCCGTGCCCACACACTTGGACGTCTCAGAGTTGATAAATGTGTACTCTCTCTCTCACACACGGCCCCTTTCTCTGGCCTGTGTGTTTGACACCTACACACACACAGTCTCATGCACACCGGTCATGGCCACCAATTGTAAACTCCCCCTGTGTGGCTCACCCTCCTTCTGCCACCAACCCCTGTCCTTTTCACACAAAGCTCCCCGTTGGGAAAACTCATAATTTTTACACCGCACAGTCTTGACTGGCCATTGCTGGAATTACTATCTCTTTGAAGTGCTTTCTGCTGGGGCATTTACAGGCCGTTTTAATTACCTGCAGCTTACAAAGGGCCTTGCTCTGTCCCAGCCTTTGTTTGTTTGTTCTTTGCGAGGAGTCTGTCCAGAAAGGAATATGGCTGCCTTCCTTTACAAAGAAGGAAAAAAGAGAAAAAAAGAACTTCAGGGAACCCTTAACAGCGCTTCTGGCTGCAGCCTACTCTGCGATACCCTGCCCTCTCTACCAGGCTTGGAAAGAGAAACCGGTGCCCTTGGTTCTCCCATCTGCTCTGCAGGTCCACACCGTGGGTCCCACATCAGGAGTTTGCCTGAGATACTTTTGTTTATGTATTTTTGTTTTAAGTATTATAATAGAACCTCTGTAAATTGGCCACCCCAGGGACTATAACCAACTGGTCAACACACATAGGTGGTTAACACAAGGAACCAGGCCTGCTGGCTATACTAATATGTACATGTGGTGCATGTCTGGTCTATGGAATCAGGTCAACTATGAAGGTTCTTCTGTGTTAAGTATATTTTTGAACTTCCCATCAGAGATAGCAAGGCTGTCAAAGTGTGCTCCCTTGACTGCTGACCAAATCATTGTTGGTATCAGTCAAGCTGGGCTCCCTCTCATATTTTTTAAATAAACCTGTTTAAGACATACGTGTTATTAAATGACTGCGTGCAGATCAGGGGAGGATATGATGTGTACTACAGGATAGAACCTAATATACCCACTTGGAGTTATCTGGGTCCCCCCACCCTTTCTTTGTATTTCATTTGATTCTCTTCTCTCAAATGAACTAAACATAAATAGCATTCTTTGTGGTTTCTGTTATGTCATGTCTGCAGATGAAGACCCGAGTTTACCAAAGGAGCCTCAGAACTGTATGCACGTATCCCCTTCCTTGGGGGATTTCATAGCAGAAGGAATCTGTATCATTTATTCACTTAGTCCAAAAATATATTGAGAAACTGGAATAGGAGTAATAGGAATATAAAATGGTGCAGCTGCTTTGAAAAACAGTCTGGCAGTTCCTTAAAAGGTTAAACATAGGTATCTGGAAGACCAAAAATCACACTACAACAAAGGTATTTGTACCAGAATGTTTATTGCAGCCCAATTTATAATTGCTAAGGCATGGAAGAAGCCCAAGTGCCCATAAATCCACGAATGGATCAATAAATTGTGGTATTTGTACACTATTGAATACTATGCAGCCTTAAAGAAAGATGGAGACTTTACCTCCTTCATGTTTACATGGATGGAGCTGGAAAATATTCTTCTTAGCCAAGTATCTCAAGAATGGAAGAAAAAGTATCCAATGTACTCAGCCCTATAATGAAACTAATTTATAGCTTTCATATGAAAGCTATAACTCAATTATAGCCCAGGAATATGGGAAAAGGGGAAAGGGAGGGGAGGAGAGGGAGGATGGGTGGAAGGAGGGTGATTGTTGGGACCACATCTATGGTTCATCTTACAAGGGTACATGTGAATCTTTCTAAATGTAGACTATAAATGTCTTAACACAATAACTAAGAAAATGGCATGAAGGCTATGTTAACCAGTTTGGTGAAAATATTTCAGATTGTATATAAAACCAGCACACTGTACCCCATGACTGCATTAATGTACCCAGCTGTGATTTAATAAAATAAAAAAAGGTTAAACATAGAGGGCAGCGCCTGTGGCTCAAAGGAGTAGGGCACTCGCCCCATATGCCAGAGGTGGCGGGTTCAGACCCAGCCCCAGCCAAAAAAAAAAAAGAATGAAAGAAATGTTCAAAATAGGCAAATCTGTAAAGGAAGGTGGTAGAATAGTGGTTGCCAGAGGCTGGGAATAGTGAGTGACTGCAACAGCCACTGGGTTTCTTTTTAGAATGAAAACATTCTGGAATTAGGAAGTGGGGATGGTTGCACAGTTCTGTGAATCTCCTACAAACCACTGACTGATCCACTTTAGAAGGGCAAATATTATTGTATGTGGATACTATCTCAATATTATCAGACACTGTACTGAATGCTCTATACCATGCACTCTGCCAAATTTTGAGGACATAGTGGATGGTTTCTGCCTTAATTAACTTATAGTCTAGAGAGATAAAGAATACTATTAAAAAACCAATATATAACTGGAAATTGTGTTAAATGCTATAAAGAAAATCAGTAAAGTATAGTGGTGGAAAATCATGTACATGGACAACCTACCTAGATGAGCTGGAGTTCAAGTGCAGTCTGAGTTTCCTAGGGTCTGACACACAGATAACAAGGTGAAGGAATGAGTCAGCACGTTTTCATCCTAGGTTATAAAGTCCCTGTGAGACCCAGTCTGTGCATGGACTCAGGGTGCCATTGTTCAGTTTAGCTTTTTGTTGGAAACCTTTTTTTTTTTTTTAAATTAAATCATAGTTGTGTATATTAATGCAGTCATGGGGTACAGTGTGCTGGGTTTTTTTTTTTTTTTGAGACAGAGCCTCAACCTGTCACCCTGGGTAGAGTGCTGTGGCATCACAGCTCACAGCAGCCTCCAACTCCTGGGCTCAAGTGAGTCTCCTGCCTCTGCCTCCCAAATAGCTGGGACCACAGGCGCCTGCCACAACGCCCGGCTATTTTTTGGTTGCAGCCATCATTGTTTTTTGGCAGGCCCGGGCTGGATTTGAACCCACCACCTTAGGTATATGTGGCTGGCGCCTTAGCTGCTTGAGCCACAGGCACCAAGCCAATGTGCTGGTTTTATATACAATTTGAACTATTTTCATCAAACTGGTTAACATAGCCTTCATGGCATTTTCTTAGTTATTGTGTTAAGACATTTATATTCTACATGTAGTAAGTTTCACATGTACCCTTGTAAGATGCATGTAGGTGTGGTCCCACCAATCACCCGCTCTCCACCCATCCTCCCTCCTCCCCCCTCCCTTTTGATTGGATCCCATTCTGTTCTTGCTTCTATCTGATTAGATCAGGCAACCTTGGGCATGCTCTCATGATTCCTTTCTAGGTGATATTTTTGCCTCATTCAAGGAAAGACTCTTGCTTAGGGAAGAACGGAAAGGTACGTCCGCAGGTGAGAAGTCCGAGACTTGGGCCTGCTGATGTTGGAAAGGAAGTCATGTAGCCTCAGTTTCCTCATCCACAAAGTGGGGACTGCACTGTCCATCCCAGCCACGGTGGCTGAGCTGATCTCTGGAGACCTTACAATGTAGACATGTTGTAGAAATGCATTAGGCTTCACTGTTGGGAAACCTCGCTTACTAGATTTTCTTCTTTGCATTTTTCTAGAAGAAAGGAAGAAAGAACCAGTAAAAAAAAAAAAAAAAGTAACTCTTTGGGTTTTTGCTTCTTATCCTTTATTAAAATGACAATAACGTCTGCAATGTGATTTGGTGTCCATACAGGTAATCTGCTCCATCTCTTATCGTGTGTTCATAATTGATGTTTAGAGCGATGGCTCTCAAGCTCATAGCCCTCGTAGAGAAGTAATTTAATTTTCAGTGTACTAAAGCAGAAAGAATGAGGCAATATACATTAAAAAAGATTTTCGGAATGGTTTAATTCCCAAGGAGCTGGTTTCTTAGAGCCTTAATAAACCTCAGTTTTTCTCGGCAATCTCTGGGTTTCCATAGCTGGTTCGTGGGATTTGAAGGTAGCATTAGCTTCCTGTCTAAAGAGGAAACATGTAAAAATGAGCCCAGATAACCAAGAGACAAAGGTGCTTCCTCCACAGGTCTCCCCCCTGGCAAAACCGGGGGTGGGGGGAATAGAAGAAGTCTGTAGCTTTCTGAAAACTGTTTTCTCAGAACTTGGCCGTTTGTGCTCGTTAAAACCTTTTATGGGGGACAGAGAAAAAACGAAACCCTGTTCCCCCGTAGCCATAGTTTAATTTCCTTATAGGGCCTTTTTAAGATCTGGAGAGAATATTTTCGATTTATTTTTGTTTCCCTGGGGCTGACATCATCAAGCATCATGATGCCCTGTTTTGGGTTTGGAAAAAGCTCAGAGCTTCTATAAATCTTCAGGCATCTTACTATTCCCTGTTCTAAAAGCACAACTTTTCTTGGTCTCTTAAAAGAAAAAGAAAGAAAGAAAACTACAAAAGTGGGTATTGATCCTTTCTCCTCAGATCTTAACTGCCCGGGCTGTAATACCTTGCTTACATCTGCTGGGTTTTTGTGCCATTTTGCAACATCTCCTTAATCCAGTGAGCATAAATAGAACATTTCAATCATATTTGGCTACCAGGAACCTCGCAGATAAGCGCGCTAAGACCTTGTTGAAAGAGACTGTATGAGATTGGGTGTGATAAGATCATCCTGCAGCCCAGCACACAAATGAAAAACTTTTGTTCTTGGTGAAATTTGTTGATAGAGATATTTCAAATAAATGACTTTGGAGAAATCAGTATTTTAAAACAAAGGACCGGTTCCATAACAGCCTGAAGCCCGGGCCTCCTGGTGCTCGGTGGCCATGAAGATCCCTCTCTGGGCTGTTGCTGCGGGGAGATTAGCAGTGCCCCTTGTCATTTCTGACATAGCATTTTAGTATTTTAACACTCAGGGCAGCCTTATCTGAAAGTACTGTACTTGGTGCAGTTATGGCCGTGGGGAATGCCATTGTCCCGTCCTTATATTTTCAAGGCTTAGGACAGTTTCTTCCATGCTTTAGTCAGCTCCAGCTTGGCCTTGATCCCAGGGCGAGACAGAATGGGTGGCTTTTCTTTCTGAGAACCTCACAGAGGGCTTCTCTTGTGGACAATAGACACAACTGTTCTTGTACTGGTGTGTGGGTGGGGGTGTCTTGAGGATGTGTGTGCTCTCCCGTGTAGAGAGGATGGGTTTTTGCCACCTCTACATTTTTCTGTTCAAATTCCCTTTATTGTTTGTTCATTCATTTAGCAAAAGTGCACCAAGCCCCTGCTATGTTCTGGGCGCAAGGCTGGAGACAGAGAGGATGAATCTGGTATAGATCCTTCATGATGGAGATAGAGTCCAGCCAGCACAGATCTGTGTCAGCCCCGCAGCCTTTCAGTTTTGTAAACCTGATGGGGAAGAACCTAAGAAATGATCTAGCTCAACCCCTACACTGTGTTGCAATGGTGTAAAGTGAACTCTAAATAGAGTAAGTGGGTTGGCCAAGGTCATTGGATGGATACCATTTGATGGAAAGCCAGGTCATCTCCCCCCAGCCCTATACCTGTTCATCTAATCTTTCTATTTATTTATATTGTCAACATACCACACGCTTTACCCAGCCGATTCTTGAAAAACACAGCCTCTTTGGCATTTTCTCTCCTGTCTTTTGAAAGGTTCCCAAACAACCGAATGGCCATCAGTTTCCATAGCTCTACTGGTGTAGATCCCCCTGCGTGTTCCCCATCCCCGCAGCATGGAAGGTGTTAACTAGCACTTGGTTAGTTCTTGGTTGTTTTCTTTAATCTGTTGTTTGAAATCCTTGGCTTTTATTGGTATATTTACTTTATGGCATACATAAAGAGCTGTATTAAAAAATAAATTGTGTTGTAAAAGCATCCGGTAATGTTTATTAATATTGACTAGTCAGGGAGCAACGAACTCTATTGCTAGAAGGGTAATTTGTGGTAATACCCGCTAAGCATTCCCAGCTTGTCAAATGACTGTCTAATCTCAACATTTAAAAAAGCAACAACAAAAGATTTGGTAAAAGAGTAATTTCCCTTGTGCCTTTCAGAAAATGAAAGTGACCCATTTCCCAGCCAAGATTAGAACTGTCCCTTCATTCTCTCCCCTGGGGCACACCAGGCCTCCTCTCCGACTCCAGGCAGTCCTAGGGTTGGATTTTAATGGCCAGATACTTGATACTCCTTTGTCTTAGGTGTCTGGAGGACTTAGGTTCTCTTGTATCTGCTCTCATTGCTCGTAATGAGGGCGTTGAAAGTAGAGATGAAGATGTGGTTCCTGCCTGCAAGGAGCTTACAGTTCTGCAGATCTTTTTAGTGACTTGGTCTGGAATGGACTTAACGTTCTGAGAAAATACATAAGGAGAATGACATGGGACATGACGCATGATCTACCCAGCATGGAATGTGGCACTGTTGTTGGCATTAAGGGAAATGTCTGGGAAGACAGGCTGTCACTACCCTTAGAGGGTAGGGAACATTCCCCTGAGTGACCCAGATGCCCTGTGAGTAATACGCTGTGGTTAGGGTGGAGGCCTTTGGTAGAACAGGCTTTGTTCAGAGTATTCCTTTCCCATAAGAAGACGTGTAGAAAGCACAGAGGTTGGACCAAATATGGAAACACCCTATAATCTTGGAGGAATTCTTGATAGCCTAGTAACTTTTTATTCATCCCTTCTTTTTAAAATTAGACCACAGAATGCTATAGTATCTGACCTTTCTCTTGTCATTTGAATTGAAGGTCCATGGACATGGAAGGTACATTTCTGAACTTAAGAGTTGAAGGAAGAAGAGTAAGTCTGTTCCTTTAATTCTACCTCTCTCCATTCTGTTTTGTTGGAAAGGTGAGCAAGGCCAGGGTGATGTTCTCTTACCACCAAGCTTAGGGGAGGCAGCTGTGAGAGCAACTGTGAGCTTTGCAAGGAGGTTTGTGCACGGGCCCCGCATGGGGGGCGCAGCAGTATGTGAGTCTGTGGTTCAGGAGAGGATCATTTTGTGTGGTGCCTTCTGTCGTCATGGAGTTTGCACTGTAAGCCAGAGGGAATTTTTATGGATTTTCAGAGTTGAAGTACCCAGAAATGACTCAGATGACAAGCTTGCATCTTGCGAGCTGGGTGAGAGTTGTGGGATTGAGAATCAGTGAGAAGAAATGGGCCCTTCTTTCCCTTCAGTTACTTGTTAAAAGGTTCAGATTCGTTTAGCTCTCATTTCTTGTAATGACTCACTGTTCTTGAGAATACAGATAGAAACCTGTTAGAAGTTCATTTTTTCTTTGTCTTTTTGGACATAGGTGAAAATCGGTTACACACAAGGTGAGTGCACCCAACGGTCCTGGCTGGTCTGTGGCAAGCGACCACTCAGAGTTGGGGGGGCCCTTTAGTTTCCTCCGCAGAATGGATGGTTAGGACCTGAGGCATATGGAGGGGGGGCGGATCCTTCACTGAGCACAGGATGGAGACGCTTGGGCTGTGGTAGAACCAGGTTACTTTCAAAATAGTGTTCAACAATGTGGCTTCTCTCAGAGAAGAGTGTGAAAACTCCATCATCAACCAAGGCAGTACATGGAAAGGTGCAAAAAACGTCCCCAGCTGTCTTCCTTCCCCCTGTCACAGTGGAGGCTGATGTTCTTAAATGGCCATGTGCGGTGAGACCTTATGGCAAGACAGGACCAGACTGGGGAGATGCGAGTGTGCGCGGTAAGGAAGAAGGAGGTGGATGGAATTTCCATTTTGATCCAAATACTTCGCAGTTGCATAATGTGGCGGTGGCGGTGGTGGGAGGCTGTGGTCTAAAGAGGGATAGAACGTGAGTTCATGAAATGTTGGACTTTGGCTCCAGAAACCAGTTGGGATTTCTATTTCCACATTGGCCATTCTGTGGACTGTGCCCTAGAGAGTCTGCTGGTAGCCACATCTCTTGAATGCACTCAGATTCTCCACCATTCCCTTTTTCTTGGAATTTGGGAAAGCCTCCCATTGTCTCCTTCTGTATAATTCTGTAGAATTAGTGTTCTGTAGCATATGAGCAATAATTAAAGATAACGAGCAGACTGCTGGGCTCTGTTGGACTTCCAGGGCTGTGAAATTGTTCCCTTTCTCTCTTCTGACCTTTGTGCTTTGCCCAGGTCTCTCTGCCAGTGGGGTAAGACCTTTGTCCTTGTCCTGTGTGTGGAATCACTTGGCTACCACGTTTCTCTCTGGGAACCTGTGTGGGGCACTGAGTTAGTGGGTCAGCTATAGGGCAGTGTCCGTACTCTGAGGATTGGACAGGACAGGCCACCTGTGTCTCTGAAGGCTGGGAAATGGGTGACGACAGAGTGGTTCTGAGAAAAAACTGGTGATAAGTTCTGGAAGTTTCTTTCACTGAGAGATAAATAGCAAGTAAGAAAGGAGGAAAATCAGGTCACCTGGGTTAGCAAGTTGTAAATGAGTAGATGGCTGAGATTGGGTCTAGAGTTTTGCCCAGTCTGTCCTTGCCTGCTGGCCTTGGTGTCAGAGGACATCATAGTAGTCAGTAACAAGTGGGACTTGGTTCAGAGAGAAGAGCAGGAGCCCTTTGAGGAGCATCTTGGAGGCCAGGCAAAATATACTAGTAAGGCGTTTGAAGAATAAAATTATCTCAGTGGTGCCTGTAGCTCAGTGGGTAGGGCACCAGCCACATACACCAAAGGTGGTAGGTTCGAACTCTGTCCAGGCCAGCTGAAACAACAATGACAACTGCAACAATTAAAAAAAAATAGTTGGGCATTGTGGCAGGTGCCTGTAGTCCCAGCTACTTGGGAGGCAGGCAAGAGAATTGCTTAAGCCCAAGAATTTGAGGTTGCTGTGAGCTGTGACATCACAGCACTCTACTGAGAGTAACATAGTGAGACTCTGTCTCAAAAAGTAAATAAAATAAAATTGTCTCCATGCAAAATATTATCACTGATACCACTTCACAGGTGAGCAAATGCAGAGAGATTGGCACAGCATGACTTGTGCAAAGTCTTAGCAAGGGCATGGCTGAGTTGGGTTGAGGACCTGGGTTTTCTGAATGCTTGCTGGACATTTTTTCCCCATTTCTGCTACCGCTGTGGTAAAAGGACCAGCACTCCCTGCCTTTCGCATCAAGCCAGTCCAGTTGGGAAAAAAAAACAAAACCTAAACCAAAAACCAAAATCCATTTGCACCAATTGCTAGGCAAATCCATTCACATCTGGAGAAAGACAATGGTATTGCCCAAAGAGTGTCTTATCAGGGTGAGGAATTGAAACTGGAGCCTTCAGGGAGAAGAGATGAGAGACCAAGAGGGGAGTTCAGCCTGGCAGTGGATTCTAAACTCCGCAAACTGGTCACTCCAGAGTTCTTTGGGAAAATAAGTTGCCCATGGGACTTTGTCCTCCTGTTCACCCTGGCAGCGGGGTACCCCGGGAGCTAACAAATCACCAAGGAAGAAAAGGATGAAAAGAAACCCAACTGAGATCCCTACGCTGCCGTCTGTGAGACCTTACCAGGATTGTACGGAGAAGTTCGTCCCCCGGACCATTTGTGATTTGAGCTTTGTCACTTTATAGAGCATCTCTTAGAAAAGCAAATAGCGATCATGCCTGGGCAGGCGATAGGCCCACTCTGCTATCCTGTGTGTGTGTGCACAAGCGTGCATTCACTTGCACACTTAATGCAGTCACATACCTAGGTACATACCGAAAATGAATGCTGTGTCCAAAATGCTATTAAGATGTGTCCCTGTGCCTAGCATTGCGACATATATTTAGAGTCAAGAATGTTCAGTTAAAATGTTCTGTACTGTTAATATTTCTCAATTTGGGTAGATCAGTCATGGCTAGGAGTAAAAGAACGTGGAGTGGAGGTGGGGCGCCCTGCAGTGTCATGGAGGAGGGTGTGTGTGTGTTTGTGATTGAGAAATCATTTGTCTTTGGCAAGGGAGTAAAGGGAAAGCAAGCAAACACAACAATGGGATTGAGAAAGAGTTCTGCAGAGAGAACTGTGTGTGATCTCGACCGGCCATATGCTGTCCTCATGCTGTGGGGGTCTGCAGAGTGTGGGGCTAGGGAGGCTCACCTGGGTTTGGCACCTGGCTGGGTTCTTAGTTTGGGATTTGGAAGGTGGTGGCAGTGCATGGCCCAGTTTTGTCATCATGATCTGGGTGCTGCTGGCATGAGTGTGTACTATTCCCTCCCCCTACCTGCAGTTTATCTGATGCTGTACCAGCTTTCCAACCTTTCACCCTGGTCTTAACACATCAGCATTCTGATGCGATAGGTTGTTGGCTCTTAGAGGGCTTCTTATTCCCTCCGGCCTGCCCCTGCCACCCACAGATTCTCCCTGTGGCTGCCACAGCCTGCCCTGCTTCTTAGGGCCAAGTCCATGGGAAGGTTGTGGGGAAGGAGCAGAGAATGGGGCAGAGGTGGTGGCTGGATCCTGAACCTGACAAAGACACATCGGGACCTGACAGCAGGAGCGTGAATCGGAGGGCGATTCCTGCCCAGTGCTCAGCTCCCTCTGGCCCGCCCTATTCCCTGTGTCTTACTAGCAACCTTGCTGTCTGGTGACTGAGCCAGGGGTCTGGTGGGAAAGGTCCTGGGTTGGAGTTAGGATCAGAACACTCTTGCAGGCTAGGCCTGTGACCAGTTCTCACCAGGTCTTCCCAAGTGATGACACATGCCCAACCCACCTCCCAAAGTGATGGCAAAGATAACGTGTGTGAAAATACCCTGGAGAGCCAGACAGGGCTGCCCCAACCTCTGTTTATGGAATGATGTTATCCGCTTTCTTGACACTGTCTTTCTGCCCAGGCAAGACATGAAGGGAAGCCATTTCTCTAGGAGGCCTTAATGGAGGTGTATGCGTGTTGGGAGTCATTGTAGAACATCTGGGTGCCAGGGAGAAACGCATCTTGTGTCCATAAAGGCACCAGTTCATTCATAAACTTATTTACATCCTCTTCTGTGCCAGTCCCCGAAGCAGGAGTTGGAGACTGGGGAGAGAAGAGACACAGGTGCAGCCCTCCTGCGTGGAATAGGCATGTTAGACTTAGCAGTACTGTCACCAAGGTGAACAGAGGCTGGGGGCCTCTGCATATGGTTTGTGCTAATGAGACAGTGAGCAGCATGTCTGTCTGACTGTCCTGGATGCTTCTGTCCTTCCTCCCTCTAAAATTAATTGGATCTGATTTTTGTACCTTGGTCTACTTGCCAGTGGTGAGCAGTAGACAGCGCCCTGTTTTCTAGCCCATGCACAAGACCAGGTAATGGGGCCTCATTGGCAGCTGTCCCCTGCATAGGGGGCGATTTAGATTGCCTGGGGACCCAGGGCTGTGTCTCTGTCATTGCCCTCTCGCCCTGCCAGAGGATGGCTGCAGCCCCCCAGGCAGGGTGCCTCCTGTCTAGCAGAGCAGTAGAAAACTCTGTTTCCCTCTCCCCTACAGGAAACTGCACAGTGGGATGAAGACGTACGGATGTGAGCTCTGCGGGAAGCGGTTCCTGGATAGTTTGCGGCTGAGAATGCACTTACTGGCTCACTCAGGTAGGTGAGGACACCTTGATGCCCCATTTGGGCACAGGCAGCCACCGCCTGCCAGCCATTACCCCCAACTCAGAACCTGTTGGGGCCTTGGTGCACCTGGTCCTGCGGGTCCTGCCTCCAGGTTCAAGGAGCGGGAGATGCATCCTGGCTGTGAGACCACTTGGATAAACCCACCCTGGGGCCCTCCTGGCTTTCCTACGGCATTGTTAGCACCTAGCGCCCTGTGTGATCCACCTTCCAAAGTAGACTACAGTTTCATTAGCAAAACAGTTGTGGAATTAGGTTCTCACTGTCTAATGAATCTGACTATTGGGTTCACATTATACAGGAGCCTTTAATTAAATAGATATAGAAAGGTTGGAGCACAAAGCTAGTTATAGCGTGCTGTCTTTTGCAAGTTAATTTTATCCAATTCTAGAGAGGTCGGCTGTGTGGCTGTTGGTAATTTTGCTGGTGTTTGGGCAGAGCTGCTTTGCCACCTGGGACGTGCAAGGGGGAGAAGCCCCTGATGCTCGCCCTGCCCGGGTGTTCTTGAGAAGGACCCAGCAGGTGTGATGATGCAGCTGTGAGGCTGAGATGCTGCCTGCCTTCGGTTAGAGAGGCCTCAACACTTCCCTGCCAAGGGCGTGCTGTCTCCCCTCCAATTCCTTTATTTTTGACCTGGGAGTCCCTTTTTAGGGGAGAGGAGAGAGCCCTGGTCTTACTGGGCTTTGCTCTCTTCCCATATGGTCTGCCTCGCCTTTCCCCATATTGCCTCAAGCAACTGCACCTCCAGGCAATTTAGCATTTGTGAAATGAGCCTGGGTTTTAGGGTTGGGCCGATGGAGGTTCAAACCCTGTTTGGGCTACGTGCTATGTGACCTTGGCCACATTTATCTTGTGAATCCCAGTTTCTGTATCTGATAAGCATAGGTGTTGCAACTCATGTGATTTTCCCCCCTCTTTTTTTGAGACAGAGTCTCACTATGTTGCCCTCAGTAACATCATAGCTCACAGCAACCTCAAACTCTTGGGCTTAAGCAATTCTCTTGCCTCAGCCTCCCAAGTAGCTGAAACTACAGGCACCCGCCACAACGCCTGGCTATTTTTTTTTTGGTCATTGTTTTTGTAGTTGTTGTTTGGCAGGCCTGGGCCAGGTTTGAACCCGTCAGCCCCCGTGCATATGGCTGGCACCCTAGAATCTGAGCTACAGGCACTGAGCCCATATGATTTTTTTTGATGATTAGTTGACGTAATCTATGATGAAGGCTGTAGCAAGTCCCTGACATACAGTTGGCGTTTAATAAGCGTCAGTGGTTTCTGCTTGCACCTTCCTTCCTTTTCTGCACTTCCCAGGCTGTTGACCCCGTGTGTCTCCCTCACTTTGCCCCAGAAGCTTTCTGCTTGGCTGGCTGTTTGCTTCTGGTTCCCCCCGCCCCCGACCCACCCATCTTGTGTGCAGTTTTGGAAATGCTTTGGTGGCTTTCTGTGCTTCATCTTGTCACTGCCTTGCTGCAGGGCCTGTGTGGCTACACTGTGTTGACATAGCCACTCTGCGTGGCCTGCGTAGCCCTTCCTAAAGTACCAGCATTCCCGTCTCACTGCCTCTTTCCTCTTCCAGATCCAGGGATCTTCCCCGGTTAGGCAGCTGTCTGTCTCAGTGTGCTGCTCTGTCCCCTTGTCTCCATGTGTCCCCTTTCTCCTTCCTTTGGGGCCGTTCCACCCCCAGCCTCATCCTGCCCACCTACCTCACCTTGGCCGGGAGTCCCGAACCCAGGCGTGGCTGCGTTCAGTGTCCACTTGGCACTTGCGTACACTTTTTCTTCGGTTTTAACACTTCTCTGTAGCTTTATAGGTTGTTTCAAGTTCTGCGTGTGTTTTAGTGAACTGTCTGTCCACCAGGTTGTCCATCCTTCTACCCCAAGAGCAAAATGTGGGGCTTCCATTTGCACCCTGGCCCAGATACCTGTGTGGCGCTGGACATTTACCATGAGGGTGCTGCACTTTGCAGGGAGTTGTATGGGGCCCTACCCTCTCCCTGACTCAGTGGCAGTAGTGCCCTTCTTCTTAACCTTCCCTTGAGGCCAGAGCTCTAGTCAGACTTTGCTTCATGTGCTGATTCTTTCCGAGCCATGTGGCTTTGTTCATCCGTTCTGTCTGCTTGGAACAACTCTTCTCCCATCTTCCCAGATCTTCCGAGGTCTCTTCCACAATGCCACCCTCACCTGTTCCTCACCTCCAATTAGAGCAATCATGCCATCCTCTGGGCCCATATTTCTTTATTCGAAGCTGTCTTTGGATGCAATCTTTCACCCACAGCATGTTTATTTGTGGACTTTCCTAATCTCCGCTTGGAAGGCAGGATGACACAATGGGAGGAATTTGGGCACCCACCTCCTGATGGTGTGACCTTGGAAAAGAAACATATGCTCTTTGTAGCCTTTATTTTCACAATGAAAACATTTAATCCTACCTCAGAGAAGTCGTGAGCCTCATGTCAGATACTTAGCACCATGCCTGAGACATAACAGGCTCTGGGTAAATGTAATTTCTGTTTCCCTCTGTTCTCTAATAAATAGATCATAAGCGACCTGGGGACAGGACCTGTCCCTATTATTTCTAGCACACTGCCTGGCGCATTGTTGGTGTCACGCAGTATTTCTTGCATGAATGAGTGTAGTCTGGGAGGCTGACGAACAACTTCAGGAGACTCCCCTCTCCTGTCCAGTCTCTCCCATAGTAGGAACTGTTTATGTCTGAGGGGCATCATGGGTTGGGGGCAGCCAGGAGCCCACTGGCCCAGTTGTACACTTTCTTGAGGTTTTCGACCAAATGTGAATGAGCCATTGTCTCTGCTGTGAAGCACATATAAGCTGTGTTTGGGGGGCTGGTGGGAGTGGCAAAGAGGAGAGGGGCTGCTTACGTACTCTAAGGTGAGCCAGGGCCCCCAGTTCAGACAGGGCAGTGACTTTGCACAGCTCCCCTGGAGGTCCGGAGGGTCCCTGGGGAAGTACGTTTCAGTCCTGCTCAAGATGGCACTTCCAGGTTCCCTGCCCTTATGTGGATACTCCAGAGGCTTTAGAAGCGGGGTCCAGTTTTCCTAGTTTTTGCTCTCCGTGACTGGCTTATTGGACACCGAAGGCTGTTTGTGTCAAATCATTTGTTTCTTGGTTAGTCCACCTGCCATGACCCTCGTAAAGGAGAATTTGGTGGGAGGGCAGGCGCGATGAGGAGTCATGACAATGCTTTAATTTAACCCTTGCAGATAGCTCATGGCCTTCAGAGTCTGATATTTCTTTTTCTTTTTTTTTGAGACAGAGTCTCACTATGTCAGCCTTGGTAGCACCGTGGCGGCACAGCTAACAGCAACTTTCGACTCTTGGGCTCAAGTGATTCTCTTGCCTCAGTCTCTCAAGTAGCTGGGACTACAGGTGCTCACCACAATGCCCGGCTATTTTCTTGTTGTAGTTGTCATTGTTTCGCAGGCCCGGGCGGGGCTTGAACCTGCCAGCTTTGGTGCATGTGGCTGGTACTGTAATCACTGTGCTACGGGTGCCGAGCTAGAGTCTGATATTTCTGTTCTCTGTTTTTACTGTTGTTCTGGGCACTTATTACCTTGAAAATAAAATAACACACAAAGCTCAGTGAGGCTCAACTACTTTCAGAATTGTTTGTATCCGTGTTAAACAGTGACTGCCACTGGGGCCTCTGGAGTGACCTGGCCTTGTTGGGGAGTTAAGGTCAGAGGGAGGGGCTGGTCCTGGGGGTGCCGGGTCTTCTCCCAGATTCCAGATGGGGTTTTGCATGTCCTGATGTCTGCTCCTAGCTGCCTGATAACGGAATATGTGATGTTTTAGAGGAGATGGTTAATATGAGATTTCCTTGCTGCCCTGTTTTGAAGGCTCTGTGCAGGGAGCTGACAGTGACAATGGACACTCTGGGTATGTAGCACAGACCCATTTTACAGGTCACCAAGGGCTGCAGCCATGGCATGGAGCCTGGAAGAACAGTAGCTGCTCCAGAGCCCTTGGGACCATTTCTTACACAGGGACAGGCTGTGTGAAGCAAGTGGGGAACTGGGCAGGGGTCAGTCCTGCTCCCCTAAATATCGCTGCCCTTGGGCTGGCGCATTCCTGCTGTTTTCTTCTGCGCAGTGGAGCTGAACGGTGCTTGTGCTTCCTGGCGAGCTCCGAGTGCTGGCTGCCCCCACCCCCTCTTGGCTGGCGTTGCCTGTGTTTGTTATTGTAGTTCTGGCGCTGGGCCAGGCCTGGCCGGGAGCCAGACTTGTGGGTACAGTATGTACAGTGAGTGCCGAGCCAAGTTTGTCATCATACGCGATTAATTTTTTTTCTAATCTGGTAGGGGTGGGGTGAAGGAGGAGGCAACCAAAGAGTTTCTCCCCTGCTCGAGAACGGGCCACATCAAATTTCACGGAGATGTCATTTCTGAAAGGAGGAAAATGCACCAGCTTGTGCTGGCTTCACAGCCTTTCCTCCCTTCTCCCCTGTCCTCTCCTCTGCCTTTCTCTATCACATGAAATCAGCCTGTAGGGGATGGCAATGTGGGTCTTATTTTCAGTGACTAGAATACTAAATTTATGCTCCTAAATCAGTTTTCATTGTGTTGAAATTGACAATTTGTTTAATTAGAAGTTTGCCCTGTAGGAGGACCTTCTGAGAGGCAGCGACTTCCCTCTTTCTCTCTCTTACTTTCTTCTTTTGTTATTTTTTTAAGGCCCTGAATGGTGGTAGTGAATGTTCAGTTTAATTGAAGTTTTTATTTCAATTTGAATGTGTTAACTAATCAAGTGTTTATGAGATATACCTGACGATAACAGTAAGTTCAAATTAACCAACAGTAACCTAACTCATTAACTAATGAGATGATCTGGCCAGGCCCTGCAGTCTCAGGAGTGTTTTTGGGGGGTCAGAAAGGTTTGGATATTGGGAATGAGGCTTGGGAGGGAGAGACAGCCTCTGAGGGTTTTCAAAGCTGTGGGGTAAGGGCGAAGCTTGGATGCAGGTTTGTGGCAGGGAGCAGAAGACTCTCCCCAGACCCATCCGTGTCACCACCCTTTGCTGCCCAGTTTCCTGTGGAGATACCCACCTTCTGTTTGCCTCTCCTTGTTCTAACAGAAGAGGTGATTGCTAGCTCTAGTCCTTGAAGAATGCAGGGACCACACAGTCAGCCAGTGACTCAAGCTGGTTCTGAGATTGGCCCGTGTGAGGTTTCCCATTAGGTACTGTTTCCCTCAGCTTGGCTTTGAGTGCTGGTGGATTATAACCAAGCATGCCTAGAACTGCTTGCCCCTATTTTTGACTCAGCTGAACACTTTCCGGGGGTTGCGTATTTATATGGCCCACTCCTATTTTAGGAATGTTGTTCATTTTTGGAACCAGAGGGTGTTTAATAAGCATTAACTTGGTGTCAGGCCTGTGCACTTAGTGGTGAAGAGTGCTGTACGGTATCCCTGCCTTCAAGGAGCTTGGGTCTAAGAGGGGAGATTGGTATGATAAGATCGTGATAAAAGATGGTAGTCTGAGCAACATGTCAAGAAAAAGTTCTAGGGGGAATTTGGAGGAGGGAGGGTATTCTTGCTAGAGGATGGTGGGGGGAGCCCCAGCCGACCATGGGATGGGCGGAGCAGCCGGGGAGTGTAGGCTGGCTGTGCAGAGGACAGAGGAAGACAGTGCAGGGTTTAGAAGGAAGGGATGGGATAAGATCATGAAAGGCCTTGAGTGGCAGAAGGATTTGCCTTCTCCTGGAAGCACTGGGCAGCCGTGAAAGGATTAAGGGAGTGAAACAGAAGGGACCATTGGACTTTTCATATTCAGGTTGGAATATGAGAGAAATGAGGAGCACACCAAGGCTGGCCGTCTATGCTGGTGTCAAGAGTTCTGGGCCTCCAGCACTGCTGAGGGCCACAAAGCCCTTCAGTGGGAGTCCATGCTGCCAGTGGGGAGGTGCCCTCCACTCACTCCTCCCTTGCCCTAGTGTGGGCCTTGTGAAACCTCCCCTGTGACCAGGCTCTTACCCAGAGTCAGAGCCCTGGGGAAAGAATGTGGGTGTTGGCTGATAGAATTTCTGATTTCAGCAGCAGTGTGGGGTGGTCAGGGCTGGGACCGGGTTATCTTCTGGCAGAGAAGGGGCCGGAGGGGTCTGCCCTGAGCAGTTGGTTCTCTTGTGCTTTCCCCCATCATGGTAGGATGGAAGGAGAAAAGCATTGCACAAGCAGATGGCACAGATCTATGGGTGGTCCTGGTCCTTTCTATTTATTTTTTCTTTTTGAGCACTTAGTTTTGGGTTTCAGGGATCTTCTTCTCAAAGCCCGAGAAGGTCGGGGAACCAGGGTTGCTGGCAAATTCCCTGCGACTATGAGGAGGTGGCATGAGGTGGTCTGCACGCTGACGATTGGTGACGGGCTTTCAGGTCCGAAGATGGCTTCTCGGGACCTGTGGCTTCTCACCTTGCAAGTTCCTTCTTCCTTCCACCTCCCTCTACCCAAATGAGGTCTCAGCCCCGGGCAAGGGACTTGGGGGCTGTCTAGCAAAGTGAGAGCCCTTGGCCACTTCATTCCCTCTCTATCCTCTGTCCAGCAAAGGCTGGCTTTCTCTTCTGGGTAGCTTTTCCATCAGGGTAAAACCAAGAGGAAACCAAGAATCCCCTTTCCTAGGTCTCGTGTCCATCCACACACCTTAGGAGGTGGGCACCACGGAGGTTTTAGATTCAGAGAGTAGAGAAGATCAGACTGGGGTGGCTCAGAGGTCACACGGTAGGAGGGTGAGGATGGGGGTGCAGAGTGAGGAAGGGGTGAAGGGAGCCGCTTTCTCCTCCAGCTCTCTCTTGAACACGCTTCTCTCCCTCTCTCTCTCTCCCTACTCTGAATTTGGCCTGCTTCCTGAACTTTTTCCCAGAGTGGTGTCGTCACTGGCCTGCCGGCAGGTCTGGATGTTCTGCCAGCATTCCAGAGAGTTTATGATCGCTTGCAGATGCGCCTCCAAGAACACACTGTACCCAAAGCAGAAATTAATGCAGGCTTGACTGCCGTCCAAGCCCATACACGGGAGAGCGGAGAAAGAAAACAAAAACTGTTTAATGCTGTTTATAAATTATCCACTGGCTGATGAAAAATACATTTCTCTCCTCTCCCCTTCTCCTTTCCCCCCTTCCTCGCTCCCCCCACCCCGGCCCCCACCCCTTCTCGCTTTCTGCCTCAAGAGCCTAAACTGAGACCAGAAGAATATGGTTTTGCTTTTTAGCTCCTGTTTTGGCTGAGATCCGAAACCCCGCTGCTGATTCACAGCCAGAGTATTTTTCCCCTTTACCTGATGAAATATACTGATTTTCCAGCCCAGATGGGGTGTTTGGGGTTTTGTTTGTCTGTAGGGTTGGTTTTTTTTTTTTTTTTTTTTTTCTGGCCAGGGATTTTGTTTACAGCGAGTGTCAGGTTCTGCGATGGTGCCGGGTGCGGTGCTGGCCGCATGGCCGGTAAAGCCCCCATGTCCGTCCACCACGCGTGTGCCTGGGTCGCCTGGCCCTGAAGATCTCCCGTCAGGCCAGCTGCACCGATAAAGTTCAGAAAGTTCATTACAGGTCATTGTATTAAACAGTGTTTTCACCAGTTCTCTCCCACCTCTCCCCTCCAGCCCCTGTGTGTGAAGAGGGGGTTCACATGTCCCTCCCCCCAAATACACATGTCTCCATCTCCATATGGCGCCCTAGGAGGGGTTGGGGAAGCTTGTTCCATCTACCCCTCTGGATCTCCACCTCTCCCCCTGCCCCACTCTCGAGTTTCCCCCATCCCAATTTATTCTATAAATTCGTTTCCACATTATGTCTATCTATTTACATGGCTTTTGTGTTTTTTAATACTGCTAATGTTTATCATTTGCCCAACAGGCTCGACAGATTTTGCTTCCTGTAGAGCATCGAGGCTTTAGAGCCCCCTGGTTGCTAAGTAGCAGTCTCCCTGTACTGTAATGGGCTGATTTTGTATTCTGTTCAGCGCTGTATCTTATTTTTGTATGCAAGACAAAGTGTTTTGATGGAGGACGATTGCGGCAGTGTCTGGAGGCTGTTTGGAGTTTTATGGGCTGTACAGTACGCTGTGTACTCTCCGAACAGAACACAGGCTGTTGAATTTTGGATTGGATTTGTCATTTTTTCCCCCCTCAAGAGAGGAGCCTGTCAGATAGAACATTACTTTAAGGGTGGAGGAAAGAAAGTGGAAATTATGTAATAGCCTTCTTCCCTCTCTCTCTATCTCTCTCTTTCTGATTTTTTATCTCCACACGGGTGGTTTCTCCCACACATGCCTCCTTTCCTGCCACCCCGTCATGCTGCAGGGCTGGGTGGTGACATTCCTGTTAGGAAATGCACGGTGTCCCGGAGGGATGGATGAGGGGACATCTGTCTGTCTGCTGTTCGTGCTCACATTCTCTCTTTTCCTCTCCCTTGCTCCTTCCATCCTTTTCGAGTTCTGGGATGCTTCGCTGGCCCTTGTTTTGTCTTAGGGTGACTGTCATTAAGAGTGGTCAGGTGGGGATGGTTGTAAGCAAGCGCTGTTTCTTACAGCCAAGGCCTTCTCATCTTCCTCTGGCTTTCCAGACATGCGTCCTTCTGGAAGGTTCTTAGGCAGACTTTTTGCTTCCTTCTCCCCTCAGCCCCACTTTGCAGCCCTGTAGCCAGGCTGTGCCCGAGGGGTCCCATCCCACCTCACCCATCCATCTCACTATGGCAGGCTCCTAGTTCTCGGCACGCTCTTCCCAGGTCTCGGTGGTGGTGGGTTTCTGTTTTGAGCTTTGCTCTTCTCTTCTCTGTCTGTTTCTCCCAGCCTCCTTGCATCTCACTTCATCTCTTTGTCCCCGTCCTTGTGTCTGTATCAGCCTCAGCCTTTCCTGGCCCCTCCTGTGTATATTCTGCCTTCACCGGTCCCCTTGGTCTTAGGTGGTCTTCTCTCTGTCTTGGTATCTGTCTCTCCCTGTCCCTGTGAGTCCCTCTCCCTGTGTCCACCCCCCCCCCAAAGTTCTTAGCTTGGAAGTTGGGCCACAATTGGAATGGGGGAACAAAATGTCACTCTGGCCCAGAGGTCTGAGGAGGACACTGGGGCCGGTGACCGTAGGATGCGCCCAGTACCCAGAACCTTGTGTGCTTGTGTCTCTTGCCTCTCAGAAGTCAGAGTGGGGGCTTCCCTGGCTTGTCTCCCACATTTCCTAGCCCCCTGGGGTCCCCCTAATTATGTTGAGGATGGGTAGGTAGATGCAGCATGAGACTTTGCAAGGTTCTTATCGGACTCTGCTACCCCAAATCCCATCTTACTGGTATCATGCTCACCCAAGTCTGCACCATACATCTGAGTGCAGCACTGGCCAACACCCTCGTGTACCCATGGCTGGGGGCACATAGAAGTATTGTGAGTTGCTAAGTATTTGGTGAATACATAAATATCATGTTATTAAAGTGTTTGCATTACTAGGGCAGATCTGGGTTTGGTGGGCCCAGAAGCTTACAGAATTGTGGATGCCCTCTTTCAGAAAGATACTATGAATATCAAGTGTTAGGAGCTCTTCCAGGGAAGGCGGCCAGTGCCTGGGAAAAGCCTGAAAGTTCGGCTTTGTGGCTTCAGGGAGAATAGGCCTCTGTGAACGACTGTGAGGATTGCTATTTGGGGGCCCTCTGAACTACTGAGTGAGGAGACTTGGGGCCGAGGATAGGAGAGTGACATCTGCCCAATGCTGGGGACCCTCAGAAACTGGGGTCCTCCTGTTTTGGGTAAACTGTTGCTGGTCACAGACGGCCCGGAAGCCTTTTGGTGTTTCAAACTCTCTTCTCATTGAGTCAGTTGGTAGGGCTGGACCTTGAGTTCCGTCTCACCCAGAGCCACCAGGTAGGTAGATCATCTCGGTAGTATCTCAGTCTCCACACTGCCCTTCCATGACTCTCAATTAAATGTTATAACATCTTCCCCTATTCCAGGTGTTCCAGCTACCTAGGTCTGTGGCTTTGGTTCTCTGCAGCCCTGGGGCAGTACAATTGTGAGTCTGGTGGGGCAGAGCCCTGGTCCTCCACGGTGTGTGCATCTCCAGGAAGGGGGCCCTGATGGGAGACTTATGCAGAGGTCTGGGGTCTGTTTCGTGGAGCTTGCAGACTCATCCATTGGGCGGGGTTGGTGGAGATAGTAAGAGTGGACAGTTCTTTGGGTGGGAGGGTATTTACCTGTTGGAGGGCTTGCAAAAGCTGCACTCCCTTTCCAGAAATAAGGAGCAGAGTCCTAATGAGGATACTGTGTGCACGTGTGTGTGTATGTGTGCAAATGTGAGAAAGAAGGGATTGAGAAGAAGTGTTTACAGGAAATACTCAAATTTGTTCCTTGGCTGTAATGGGCCCGCACAGACCATTACCTTGAAGATTTAAAAACTAAATGAGCTCATCATATCTAGTGACTTCCACCGACATTCATGCTTGATTGCAAAGCCTGCTTTACCTCTGAATTTCAACTTCATTGTTTGTTATTAATTCTCAGATGGCGGTGGCGTGTTTCTCCCTTCTTGGATTCAGCTCTCCTCATGTTGGTTTTGTGTGACGGATGTGAATGGTTCTCCACAAGACCCCACCGAAGAACCTTTCCATTTTAAAAATAGCCCCGTGACCTTTAGGGTGCAGACTGGAGTTTCCAAGGAATTCAGTGGGCTGATAGGCAGGACTTGGGTTGACTTTGGAGGGGAAAGAAGTTTGCTGGCTTTTTTTTTTTAATTTAATAATTTGAGTTTCATATGAATGATTCTGCGTTCCGTGCAATACTATGCATTTTCATAACTGTCTCTTCCACTTTGGGTAAAGGAAGGGAGGGAAAAAATAACAGCAGCAGCATTCTGTGGGCAAAGGAAGAAAACAAGGGAACGGGGCAGAGAACAGGCTAAATTTAAAATTGTAATTGGCTGACTTCCACTGGCTTGCGGGTGTTTTAATGACTCATAATAACTTCATTTAAAACCAGCTGAGCAGAAAATAGATTGGAGAGGAGCCTCGGGCCATTATGGATTTGTTTTTTTTTGACAAGCTCGGTTTTCAGCAGCCAGGAAGGCTCTCAGAGAGGGCTTGGCTGTGTTCTCTCTCTCTCTCTCTCTCTCTCTAAGGGTTGGTGGTCTGCCCGGGAGAGATTGTATAGAAACCAAGGCTAGTTTTTCTTTTTTTTTTAAATTTTTTCAAAAACTCTGCCCTTACTCCCCCCCTTTTTTAACTGATTAAAAATAGATGCCTTGAGGTATTATTTTAGCATCAGTAGGATTTTTTTCACCTTTGATGTGGTAAATGGAACATAAATAAAATTGTTTTTGAAATGACTGAATTAATTAGGTAGTAGAGGAACTACAGAACATACATGTCCTTGGCCGTCTGTCCCTCCCCCCTACACCCTGATCCATATTTGTGGGGTGTTCCCTTTTTTCCCCAGTCCCCTCCTCCTCGCCCACCATCCCCTCCTTCCTCTGAGTGTGGACCCTCCCTTTGAATATATTGTGAGATTGTTTTATCATCCCACGAACCGCTAAATGATTTCTTTTTTAATCTCTAGGATTTTGACAGCATTGGTTCTATCTGGTTACCCAGTCAGCTCCAGGAGTTTTGGGAATTGCCAGAAAAGGATCTAACCTGCCTCTAGATGTTTTAAATAGATCCTGCCTGTCTCGCGTGCTAGGCAGCGTGCCAGAGCAGCGAGCGTTCCTTTCTCTCTTCTCTTTTGAAAAGTCAGCCGACTCAGCCATGGGACGCGTCTGTCTGGGCAGGACAAGAGGCCGCCCCCATCTGATCGCTCTTAGCAGTTTATCTACCCCGCTTACGGCTCCTGTCACCCTCTTTGTTCCATAGCTATTTATTTGCTCGTCCTTTTTTGCCTACTAGACTGTAAGCTTCTTGAGAGTGTGTGATTTGTTTTTCTGTCCCCCTGTGCTAGTGTCAATTTAGTGACCTGCACAGTAGTTACAACTCAGGCCTTGAGTGGATGGGCACATGGTAGGGAACAGACCCGGGGTGCTTCCTGCTCCCCTCTGGCCGTGGGCGTCAGCAGTCTGGCGGCAGGGCCCGCATCAGTGGCTCGCTTTCTTGCACATAGCAGGCTCTCAGGAAGTAGCTGTTGAATAAATGAGTGGCTCAGGAGGGACGGTGAGGGCGCAGGAAGGAGAGAAAGGCACTTAGGTTCATTGAATGCCTGCCGTCCCGCAGGCACGTTGTGTGGCGTTCTGCGTAGCCGAACTCACTTACTCTTAACCTTAACCTTGGAAGGTAGATACACTCATTCTCTTTTACAGAAAAGGACACTGAGGTTTTGCCTAAGACTACATAGCTAGGAAGGGGCAGAACTGGATTCCAACACAGGTCTCTGTCCCTCTCCTCCCACCCTGTGTCTTGCTTTCCTGGTGTACCTTCTTGCTCTCTGGACCTGGCCTCTGGCCTGGTGCTGTTTCTGTGCCTGAATGCCTGCTTTTCTATTTGTAGAGCTAACCAATGTCTCAGCAACTGAGAAGCTGACACCAGGAAGGCCCTGCCCCAGGGGTTCTGGGAGTGGAGAGGGTGGCACGGTAATTGGCTGCTGGTTGAGTGCCTTGCACTTGGGCCACCAGGAGCAGGTGTGGCTGATTAGCCCCCTCTGGCTTCCCCAGAGGAGTATGTGTTCACTGCTTGCTAAGTTGTAGCTATTACTTCTTGGCATAACCTTGTAGGGCTTGGGTACGGTGGTTCTGTAACCACTGCTGGAGGGTCTGCAGGTCAGTATGTGGCTGTCCCACCCTCCATCCTCTTCCCCACCACCATACTTTGCAAAGAGAAGAGGCAGGAGGAGAGCTGCCCATGGTTCCACCTGTGTGGCACCCCAGCTGGGTGCTGTGCTCCTGCAGCAGGCCCTCTGGGATGCTGGCCCAGGAGTGAAAAGGGCAGCTGACCTGTAGTGCAGCCCAGACACTGCCCGTAGTGCAGCCCAGACATGTGGGAGCCATGTTCCTAGTTCCTTAGACTCTCAGCATCCTGGAGTGTGATGTAGCAGGAAGATTATAGCCTCCCTGGCCTTTTGGATGACATCCAGTGAAGCTGGACCACTTGGCTCCAGGCTCATTTGGTCTGTTCTCTGACAACCTCATCTGCCCAGGCACACGCCTGGGATGCTGGAGCCTTCCCTGGGGAGTGAAACATCAGCCAAATGGGAACCAGATGGTGGAGGCTGAGCAGCAGAGAAGCCTCAATGACTACTCTGGGTCACACGCGTAGCTCTGTTTTGGGGGTAAGTTGTTCATGAATTAGTTCATCAGTTAGCAACCCAACTGAGGGCCAGTGGTGTGCACAGCTCAGCAGGGCAGACAGAGGAGTTGAAGCCAGGATGCTTGTGTGCAAGAAGCTGGTGGTTTGGCTGAGAGGATGACATGAGGCCTCTGGCAAGGGACGAGTTGCACAAGGCTGGGTGTGCTCGTTGTCCTAGCAAGGGGAAAAAGTGAGTTGACAGCAGGGAGAAACTCCCAAGGACCAGGGTGAGGAAAGCCTTCCAGAAAGAGGTTCTTAGGATTGTGATGGGGTCTTCCCTGCTGGGTTGTCCAGAAGGAGCTTTGTGGTGGGCGTAGACCTACTTTTCTGGACAAGAGGAAGCAAGGACTTCTGTGAGCTGGCACCAGCCAGAAAGGCGTCTCTCCCTTTCTCCTTCCTCCTCCTCCCACGTCCTCCTGGAAAGAGGTTACCAGCCCATTTTCTCCCACTTGAGAGCCCTCAGTTCCCTAAGATTATCGTGACCCTCCTTGGGCTGCAGGTTAAGAAACATTGTATTAAAAATGAAAAGCTGCCACTTCAAGTGGTCCCTTCCCTTTGAGATAGCCATAAAACAAACACGCATCTGAAAATGAGGTTTCAAATCAGGTGCAGACCTGCAGTATTGCGAATTTCTCGTGTAGGTCTTGACAGAGTCTAAAATATGCCCAGAGCGCCATGAAACCCAGTTGGAGAAAACAGCGGAGAGACCTGCCCCTTGGCGAGGTCCAGGACAGAGTTGGTTACCCAGGAGGGCAAACGGAGGAACTCTGGGGACTGTCTCAGGCTGGGGCACCTAGGCGCCCGGCCTACCTTCTCAGACCACATGGGGGAAGGCCCTGTATGTGCCTGTGCCCAGTGAAGACAGAGCTTTTCCTCTTAGGTGGGAAGCCAGGGGGAGGAAGGGGCAGGTGCTTCTGCAGTTGGGGCTCTCTAGGGATTCATCCTGACAAAGACGTCTCTCTAGACTTTTCCCCGGTAGTTAACATGCTTCCTCTTCTTTCCCTCCCTCCAACCGGTCCCATTTTGATTGGAATTTTTTTCACTTGCCAGGGAAAAGGAAAGGGAAAAAAAAAAAAAGCAAATTCTAAACTTTTCATTAGGTAGTTGGTATAAAAAGTCTTCTGGGGTAGTTGGATTAAACCTCAGCCCCTCTCTCGCTGACTATTATAAGCTAATTGAGCACAGGGAGCTCATTGGCGGCTGCATTTTGTTGGAGTAATTATACAAGGCCGCAGTCGTTTTCGGTAACAAGGTAACTCCGGGTAAAGAGAGAACTCCCTGAAACTTTTGATTGGCTGGAGTCTTCTTTCCTCAATTGCCTTCTCTCATATGAACCCAGGATAAACAGAGACCCGGAGACCAGACCTTTAGGAGACCGCATCCCCTTGGGGATTCCTGCCTGAGCAGCCCAAATCTTCTGGCCCCTCAGCCTATCTGAGAAGGCCATGCTGCAGGACTGGTTTTGCACTGATGGAAATTTAGGGTCTGAAGTCGTGTGTTGGAGAATATAGGACAGAGAGGGACAGGTGCAAGCTTTGGAGCTGACGGGGGAGCCAGAGAATCACAGAGTCCCATTTGCAACACCCTTGCACTGAGAGTGGGGCCTGCCTGTAGGTGCAGGGCAGGGATGACACTCTGTCTCTACTGGGGGTCTGTTCGTCATGGCTGAGTGAGGTGCTGGCCAGTATATACGGGACTGATATGGCAGTCCCCGGGGTCTTTTCTATCCTGTAGGATTCTTGATGGTGAGACTTTCTTAGAAATGCCATCCTCCCACTAAACTCTACCCCCTTGGGAACCTTAATCAGGAGGTAGGAGCCGGCTCGGTGGGCTGAGAAGGGCCTTTTGGTGCCCTTTGGAAGGGGCCCTAGGCCCTTGCCAAGCTGAGCATGTCCTCTGGGTGGCCCTGTCTGTCCTCTGGCTGGCTGCCCATCAGCATTGAATCATGCCCCTCAGAGGACAGCATGTAACTCTGCTTCCCAATATAGCCCCTGGCCCCCTGAGGTGACAAGAAGAGTCATTGTCACGGGAGCACTCCATCTTTCTGACACCACAGGCGAGCGTGGCTTCCTTCTCTCACTGCTCAGCCCTGTGCAGCTTAGAATTCTGCTCTGGGACCCTATAGAGAGCTGTATTTTCTTTTCTTTCTTTTTTTAAACCCTCTTTTTTCCTGTTCTCTATCTTCCACTTGAGTTTTGAGGACCTTCCTTTCTGTCTCTGGCCTGTTTTGTTGTCTTCCTCCATGTCACAGTTATAAAAGTTTGTCCTAGTCAGAGGCTAGCTGCATCGAAGCAGGAGTGTGGTGTTTGGTTCAATTGTAAAATTAGCTGGAAAAGTTAATGAGGCATTCCGCCTCTGCCTTCCGAAGAGCAGGGAGTTTATGGTGGTGCTCCAAGCATCTTGCCTGAGCAGCAGAGGAAGGGAGAAAGCAGCAAAGGGGGGGAAGCCGCCCAGGAATGTACAAGGAACCTCATGCAGGTGAGTCTGCAGGCCTTGCTTGGCTGGACGGTGCCTGAGAGGTCATTCCCTGAATGCTCCTGCCCATGGGCCAGGCCCCCACTAACTGCTCTGAGTCTGCAGGAGCTTCCTACCGTCTGTGCAAGAGGGTCCCCGGCCTGCACACAACTAGCCATTCTAGTGCCCCTAATTCCCTTTTTGTTCTTGCCCATGCAAGATTGAAGAGACATAAGCAAAACGCTCTGTCTCAGAAGGAGCCCGTGGCAGAAGGAAGGAAACCGAAGATGGCAGGGACGGTGGCAGCTAACGTTGACTGAGGGCCTCAGGTGCCAGGCCCTCTGCGGGTGGCTTTGCTTCATTGCCTCATTTGAGGCTCACAAGACTGTTCGAGGTTGGTACAGCCATTGCAACCATTTTCCAGATGAGGAGACTGAGTTTACTTGCCCCAGATGGCCCAGCAAGGAAGAGAGAGTTGGGCCGTAGTCCCAGGGCGGCCTGACCCAGAAACCCCTGATCTTCACCTCTGGGGCAAAGTTTTTTGGTCCCCTTCCCAGGGTGCCCACTTCTCCCAGCCCACAGTTCCTGTGGCACACCTTGCATGCCTGCGAGGGCTCTCCCTAGAGCTTTGGAAGTCTTAGTCTCAAAGGTGCAGGCAGGAGAGATGCCAACAGCCTGCTTTCTGCACACACCAAATTCACAGGTCCTCTAATTACACCAAACAAACCTTCCTGTTTTCAAGCAGCAATTCAATGTCATTTTGGTTGTCAGAAGCACTAATAATGCCATGGGCTTGACATGGGAAACGGTTACCCCACCTGGACCTTTGGCATGGGGTGAGCCAGAAAAGGCGAGTTTTGTTTTGTTTTGTGGTGGGGAGATGGTTCATATTAAGAATGGGCATTAAGTGTGACAGGCAATATTTCTGCTTTGAAGAGTGTGGCGTCTGAAGGCGTCTGAATTTTGAGCCTGCAAATGTCAGTGCTGTAGCTGTAATGTAACACCTCAATTATGGTGCAGGGGGTAAGGAAGCCAGGCCCTGAAACCTGCAAGGTTCTTTAGATCCACGGCCTGAGCCACAATTAAGGTTTCAGAAACACCAAAGGCAAGCCAATGAGTGTCATTTTTAACCAGTTTGAACATTTTACTACTTCCTCACATCAGAAGCGCCTGGGCTAGAGAGCCCGCTTCTTGTCCTCAATAAAGTGATTAAGCTCAATGGGTGTTGGGGAGTATTATTAGGCTGAGAAGGGCTAAAAATAGGCCTGCTCTGTTTTCTGAAAGCCACAGCAGGCCTGGAGAGTCTGGAGCCTCAAGGTGCCACAGAGGGGCCCAAGCAAGGGGGAGGGAGGGTGGCAGTCCTCTGGGCCTGGGTCTGAGATGGTGGTGGGTATGGGACCAGCAGGCCAGGTAGTAAGGGCTCTTCCCCAGATGTCATTCAAGAGCAGAGTCACCATGAAGGTAGTGGGTTGGTTGCTTCTCTTTTAGTTTGAAGAAACCTCCGTGCGTGTGTGCAGGGATGTGTGTGTGTGTGTGTGTGTGTGTGTGTGTGCTAATGAATTTAATGTAACAGCACTCTGGGCCCCAAATTTACATACTGAGCCCCAAACTAGTTGAATTTACTTGGTGTTGTAGGGGAAGCAGGTCCAGCTGGGACAATGAGGAGAGGGCAGGTTACAGGCAGCCCATGCAGAGGGAAGTGGGGAAGCAGAGACCCTCAGGGCTGAGAGTGAGGGTCTGCTCTGGAAATCCTTGATTAACTAGGATGCTCAGAGAAGGTGTATTAAAAGGATTTTTGGTGAATTGGCTGTTGACCGTGAAACCTTGTCTGTTTCATTCTTTATAGTTTGCTGTGATTCATCAATGTGAGAGGCCATTTTTTCTACTTTAAGTGAATGCAATTGATTGTTTTTTATGATAGAACATCGTGCTTGCTTAGAAGTCAACAGGAGAATGCCTGAGAAGAGACTCAAGCTTTGGGGGACATGGCTAACTGGAGTTTTGAAAGTTAATCTTAAAGATGGGTTGTACCTTTTCCTCTGTAAAGCCCCATACAATCTCATGTCTTTGAACCACTTGTTCCTCCTTAGAATAGCTTTAGGCATCTAGGAGGGGCTACAAACATGATGTCCATTTTGCAGATGCAGAAACTGAGGCCAAGGAAAGCAGTATCTTAGAATACATTGAAGGCCGTAGTAGAGCCAGATCTGGGCCCTGATGCTGCTGGCTCCCCAGCCAGGCATTCTCTGATGGTCAGTGCTGTTCCATGCCTGGACCAGGAGTTGAGGGTTGTTCTAATGGGGTAGAGGCTCAGAGAAGAGTGTATGAAACAAGGACATTGGCTTCAGCATCCTCGGGGAAGATCTGATGCCAAAGGGCAAGTTGGAAGTGAAGTTGCAAGTGAAGAATTGCAGAGGGGTACACTGCCTTTGGGATCTTTTTCTATTCCCCTTAATAATGAACTTCTTTCTTTTTAACCTTTTATATGATCAAAGGCCTTTCTGGTTAGGTGGTCTCCCTATGCTGCCAGACTGATGGAGAGTTCTTGCTTTTTCTTTAACACTTACTAGTTACGAGAACTTTTAAAACCTGTTTTCACATCTATGAAATGGGGAGTGATTACTTAGAGTTGTTGGGAGAATTAAATGATATATTGCTTATAAAGTAGTTGGCACAATGCTTGTGTCATGATAAACGGGTGGTACGTGTTATTAATATTTTATTGTGATTACTGTCAGTGCTGTGACAGAAGCATGCTAGATTCTCATTGAAGGATAGGCCCTGGCAGGACCTCTGGGATCTTTGGAAGGAGAGAAAGGGTCATCACTGTGTGGCTGTTGAGATCCACTTTCTGTGCTTGCTACCTTCAAGTGCATCATCTCGTTTAAACCTTACAGCCTCATTTCTGAGTGTTGTCCCTGGGATTGTGCAACTTTGCAGTCCTGTTTTAAGGATGGGAGGGATGTATCATCATCCCTTTAGCAGGTAAGGAAACCAAGGCTCAGAGACGCCAATCTGCTGATGCTCCTGATGTAGAGTGGTTAGCTGAGCTAAAATCTCAGATGTGTTGACATCAAACCTCACGTTCTTCCTGCTAAACCATATGTCATGGGAGCATAGCAAGGGTCCTGCTTAGACAGTGGGGCTCCTTCCAAACTGAACCCTGCCTCTTCCCTGCAGCCCTGTCAGGACATCTGGGAGGGCTGTGGTCCTGCTTCCTAGTGGAGTTTCCAGAAGAGAAGCTCCCATCTGCAGGGTTTGTGCAGCTCGCAGCCAAGGGATCAGTCAACAGACACGAGTATACACAGCTCTGCTAACTGGTTTCTGGACGAGTGCAGTGGTTATCACACTTGAGACAGCATCTCGAGCCTTCTAAAAGGCTTTGTGTCTTGCCATTTGTTGAAGTAGGGTTCCCTAAGGGTGATTGAACTTAAAAGACAGTCTCAAGTGGAGTACACGCCACATACACACCATAGAGACAGTCACGAGTGGCACTGGAGGGAGATTGTGGAGAAGAATTGGGAGAGAACAGGGGATTCTGGGAAGACAGGGAATGAAGGAATTATCAATATAGAGATCCTGGCCTTGTAAGAGGACTCGGCATACTTTTCATTCAGTGAGAAATGAGGGTGGAAGGAACCAGCTTGGAGAAAGGGCAGGAGGAGCAGAAAGCCACCACGGCTGAGTAGACAGACGTCTTTAAGCAGAAAATTTAAGCAGAAAGCATGTCAGGGGGTGTTGGGGGACCAAGGTTGTGATAGATACAGCTTGAAATGTATCTGGGGGCAGTGTGATCCTGGCCACTGCCTCCAGATGGGTCTTGATTCTCACCTTTCCATTACCCAGGCAATGTCATGAGTCTTACCCTGGAAAAGAGGGGTGACCCCCCACACTATATTTAGGGTGCAGGACCATAGGCAGACTCTCTGAAGTTGCTTCAGAAGACAGGATCGAGGTCCTTGAGGACGAGAGGAGACCAATGGCTCAGGTTAACATGGAGCTTTTTGAGCTCTGGGTGCCAGCAGAAGCCCCTCTTCTCATCATGAACTTCTCACTTGAGAATCCCCGAGTGGACCCAGAAGGAAGGTGATTGTTGGCGTCCAGGGATTGAGGAGATAGTCGCATAAAAACATGGCAGAAATCCTCACTCTCATTTCTCTGGCTTTTTTTACCCAGTCTCTTACAAATGCCGAGACTGTGATGCTGACTCTCTTAAACAAAACAAAGCTATGAGCACCTGAAAGCCCAGGTGTTCCCTGGAACTCAGGGGTCAGCCTCTGACACAGCTTAGTTGGCTCGGTCTGACTCTGGCTAATGATTCTCCCAGTGTCTGGACTCTCTGTTCCATTTTGCCAGCCCAGTAGAGCAAAGTATTTCCCCAGAGAGGGATCCTGCTGGCTGAACTGGGGAGACCAGCTCTAGCTTGGTCCCCCCAGCACCTTCCCAGCGCCAAGGATTGTAAGCATTTGAGCTCCCTTTATAGCCACAGCACAGTAACTTACTTTCTTTGCATTGAGCTTCCAGCTTCTTCTCACACAACACCCATCCTCTTTTCATCTTTCCTTTCCTCTTAGAGATGTCCAAGTTTAAGATTTGTCATTTATAGGTGGAGTGGTGAAAGGCTTCACCAAGGGTCACACAGCTCCAGCAGTGACAGTTTGGGGTCCTGAGTCAGTTTCTCTGGGTACTTTGGGAACTCTACTTTGCCTCACCAAAGGGCCCGTTTCTCCCCCAGACAGTGGAGCATCCCACGTATAAGATCCCTGTAGAATGTAGCATCGCATCTGCTCAACTCATTGCAGTCAGGCCTTCTCCCAGAAGCTATGGGACTAGAGATATGGGCTGGAGTTCCTGGAGGCTCTGGCCAGCGGACAGTCTCATGGTACTCATTAGCTTGTGGAAGGGAAATTATTATATAACCCTAACAATGACCATGACTTGAGCACCTACTGTGTGTGTGTGCCAGGTACTTCATCTAGATTCTTGCTAAAACTATCTTATGAGAGTTAATGGCCCCACTCTAAGGAATTGAGGCTACAGAGTTGATGTTGGAATGATACCACCAGTGAGTGGAACAGCCCCAAAGCCATGTCTGGCCACTGTCCACAGTAGGGCTCAGTTTGTGGGGCTTGACTGTGAACCTCAGGGAGATCTCCCAGTTGACAAGGCATGTATGGACAGACATCTGTCCCATCATAGCAGAGCTGACATTCCTATGTAAGAGAGGCTTGTGTGCCCTTGGTGCTGAATGCAGCCTGCCGTACCTCGATTTCCCAGTCGTGGAAGTTGCTAGGGAAGGAAAGCAGTGAGAGGCGGTGGTGAGCTGAGACCCCCAAATCACTGCGCTTAACCTTCAGGAGGATTTTTAAGGTTTCAAATCTGCAGTAAGCTTAACATCTTATTTGTATTTTTATTTAAAATAATCTGCCTTAAACTGGTTTGCACTCCTCCGTTACCTTCTGGGTAGGTAGTAGCAGGATAATAATGCCATTAAAAACTGGCCGTGAGTGATGACAGCAGCTGACCGTGGAGGTGCCGTGTCCTTGGTGCCCTCTGTGGAAGAGTGATCTGCCCTGCCTTTACTTGTGTGATGTGTGTAGCGGGGTTTCTTCCACTCCCTGGAGAAAGTCTGCTCCGGGGAGCCTTGGCCTCTAGAGTGTCCATCTTTCCCCCCTTCTTTCTCCGTGTCTTATTTAAATGGTGTGGGATGCCATTTGCATGCATTTGACATTTGTGCATCTCATCCATTCACCTCGGGGCATTAAAAAATGACAATACCAGGGCTGACGTTGATGACAGCTAGCATATATTGAGCACTTACAGTATGCCAGGCATGGTGTTGAAGACTCACGTATAGTATTTAAATTAATCATCGCTCAACCAACCCTGTGACATAAACACGCTTAAGCCCAATTTTATAGGTGAGGCCACAGACCTAGAGAAGATGATTGGCTTGTCCAGGGTGTCCATGATAGATCTGGGACTTGGCCCTGGGTTTGTTTGATTCCAGCGAGTGTTCTTAAACTACTTCACCGCTCAGCCTCATGTGGCTTGTTTGCGTTTCTCCTGGCTGTGGGCAGTGTGTCTAAGCCTTCGGGATTACCTGCTGGTGCTAAAAAGTGTTAACAAAGGGGCTCTCCAGGTCTCCCTGGCTGAGAATTGAGCTGCAGGGACAGGGGCAAGGCAGACGAGTGTTCTCTCCGTGGGACTCGAGAGTGGGGCTGTAGGATTTCAGTAAAAGCCGAAGACACCAGGCCATGTGCGGCCTCCCAGTCACATGACATTTATGGGAGAGGATAAGAAACGTTCTCTCAGATGCAGAGATGCCTCAGCACTTCCTCTTGACCCATTCCCGGGTCTAGTCTTACACAGATGAGACCTTGGGGCTTTAACCAAGTGTGAGGTGTTAGCCATTTACCGGTCCTTGGTGGGAAACTGGCTTCAGATCTGAAAACCAGCCACTCTCAGTCCCATGGGAGTTGCTCAGCCTGGGCAGCTTCCCTGGTGGTTGTCTGAGCCCCGTCTTTGATTTGGAACCCCACGTCATTTGTTCATTCACCCTCCCATCCTGCAGTGAGGCCAGGCTTTGAGGTTGTCAGCTGCAGCTGCCCTTGAACCAGACCCTGAGCCAGGAGATAGGGCTGCTGGTCTCTCATCTAGTCAGCCAGCCTTGGCCCACCTGCTCTTTCTTCTTTCATCCTCTTTCCTGAGACCTGATAGGAATTCTGGTTCTGTATCACTTCTTTATTTTGTCGATAAAGGAGAAAGAGAGGCAGAGAAAGAGCGAGCGAGAGGGAGAGAGCGAGCGAGCATGCCTTCCAGCTCCTCTTGGGGAGCACACATCTCCTTGAGGGAAAGAACACACAGTGCCGGCCTTTGGAATTGGCAGCCAGTGTACTGTTCTCTGTCTGATAAGAGGTACTGTAAATAAAACTGTACACCATGGCCTGTTGTAAAATGCCCTGCGTCTGTACTCATTGTTCTGACAGCTTACGCTTTTTTTGGGTCTGCTGTTTTGGTACACTTTGTACTTCCTTATGTAAGCAGGCATGCATATCTCATCAGAACATTCAAGATGTTTATTTTAAAATCGCAAGGAATTTTTTTTTTTTTTAAAAAGGACACACCACTCAACATTAGTTGCTGGCAAACATGAGGTATTTTTTCAGTGGTTCTTTTCTTTTTCCTTCTTATTAGCGTGGGGGTGAGAGAGGGTTTGGAGAGGGAGGGCTCTGGAATTTTTTTCCTTCTCTCATTGGCTTCTGCCTGTTTCCTCCAGAAAGACACCACCTCGTGTCTGATTGCGTTCAGCATCTTCCACTGCCTTCCTAGGCACTCAGTACGCACCCCAGCCCCATTTCTTAGGAAGGCATGGCGGGGTGGAGGTTCTATACTTTGCCAAGGGGGAGAGGCCACAGGCAGGGGGCAGGGGTGTGAGGGCAGCTGCAGGGGGCTTGTTGCCACTTCTCTTATATTTTAGCTGTCTTGTCGTTGGAATCCTGGGCATGTAGAGAAAGCTTTATGTTTTTTGAAACTGTATTCCTGGCTGGTCTCTCTTTTGTTTCTGTGAGTCCTTGGCACCCACACACAGAGGCCTCAGCGACGGCGCTGGCATCTGCATCCTCTCTTTCTACCAGACCTCAGCTTGATTTGAACCCTCCTCCTTCCCCTATCTCCTGTCTTACCTTCTGGAGCCATAGGAAAGGTAGGGGAGAAGGGAGAAAGGTACAGGTTTGGGAAGCCCAAAATGATCAGACACCTCCCCACTCCCAAGTGGCGCTTAGAACATCCAAAAGCTCTTGTCTGTAGGATCTCTGAGAGACTGCCGGGGGCAAAGATGTCTGTGGTCTGTCTCTTTAACAGTTGGGTACATCAATTTTCAGATAAACTCTGCGCCTGGCAGGGTCGGAGAGTCACCCAGCAGCTCACTGCCTGTCAGTTGAGGGTTTGATGGGGACAGAAGGCTCACAGGGTGTGCTGGAGAGAGGGTGGTGAGTTTGCTGCTGGGGTTGGCATGTGGGCCAGCTGGGTCGGGAGCAGAAGGGCTTGAAGAGAGGGAGGTCTTGCTCCAGAGGAAGCAGACAGCCCTGCTTCCTAACCTTTCCTGGGAACTGCCTGAGACCCAGTCCTTGAGTTTTTAAAAAAGGGCAGTGGACAACTTAGAGTGTGTAGAATAAGGACTCTGCCACCCCCTAGGGGACAGCCTGGCAGTGCCCTGAAAGGCTGCTGCCCCCTTCCAGACCAGTTCTGCACCCAGACACCTGCCTAAGGTTTTCTTCGTTAACAGGCATCTAGTGAGCATTAATTGCATGCCAGGCGGGATGTGAGATGTTGGCAATACAGGAGAGCCCACGACAGATGTGAGCCTGCTCTCAGCGTGCTTACTGTCTGCTGGGGAACCAGAGAAGGGCCCAGAAACAGGGCAGTGGGATGGGGCTCCTGAGACTTGTCCAGGGAAGACTTCAGAGCCGGGTTAGTGGATAGCTGCTGATACTGACATAGTGGTTCTATGACAGGTTTCTCTACTCCCCTCAACAAAACAATCACTCATCTTTAAATTAGACAAGGAGTGTGTGTGTGGGGGGTGGGTACGTGTGAGTGTCTGTGCACGTGCTCACGTACATGTGTGTACGTGCGTGCGGTGCAATATGTCTTCATAAATTCAAGACTCACTTTACACAAGATAAATGGCCCCCAATAACTGTACATCCAATTCCAGTAAATCAATCATCCTTTAATTGCACTAAAGGGAGCTCTTTCTTAAAGGAATCGTGACTGGTGATGATGGTAGCGGCTGCTCACTGGTTCTATTTGTCTCCCCGCTAGATACGGGAGGAGCACTTTACCCACCTTGTTACAACCTTCTGAAGGACTCAGCTCAGCTGGGATTTGAACTCTGGACTGTCTGACCCCAGTCCTGAGCACGGCCTCCTGAGGTGTAAGGATCAATGATCTCTTACCGCACCTGCAGGGTGCTTTGTGTTTTGGGTCCATTACTGTCTCTTACCTTCGTCAGTCCTCATAGCAGCCTCAGTGAGACAGTGGTGGTCATTCCCACTTAACACATCGGGAAGTGGGTTCATCGAGGTGTGATGGCCACAGCAGGGAGTGGTCAAGTCCGGTGCGGGACCCAGTTCTCCCAATAGATCCTGCTATTCCCTTGGTTCCCTTGGATCTGTGACTGCTATGGAGGAGAGCGAAGGTCTAGCCCCCTTTACTGTCTGCCGTTCTCCGTCTGCTATTTAATTTCCCTCCCTGAACCTGTCCCTTGCACGCCCTGTTTCCCACTCTGCCCTCGCCAGCTGCGTTCTGTGTAGCTGCCCTTCGTGCTCTGCCTGTGCCTGGCACGGCCTCACCTTCACCTTTCCACATAGGTGTCAGCTCTTCAGAGAGGTCTTCCCTGACCAGCCTGTGTCACAGAGCAGCCCTGGCACGCTCTCTTCACTTAATTTATTGCTCTTTCCGTCACTTACCACCACCTGGCCTATTTTATATTTACTTGCTTTTTGAAAATCCGCCTTCCCCTTTTAAATGTAAACTCCACGAGGACAGGAATTTTGTTTATTTACTGTAACCCACCTCTTGGCTTGTACTTGCTGGCTGCCCAAAATTCAGACCCTGTGTGCAGAAAGGATCTGGTGAGTCACGGCCATCCCTGAGCTGTGTCCCTGAACTTCTCCCCACTCCAGGATGAGCCCAGAAAATTTTGTGGGGGCTAAAGGCTGTTACTAGGTCCATATGCACCCGTTGTGTTCATCTGGCATGACCTCCTTCTCTCCCTTGGCCCCCTCCCATTGATGCTTTATAAATGTATCAGTGGCTGAATGATGTCACCGTAATGCATTTTGGGAATAGCCATGTGGTTTATACACACTTGAGTTGCTCTGAATGCAAACTTGACATCATACTGAAGGCAGCAGCAAGCAACATATGCGCCGTAAACAGGCAGAGACTGTCTTATTGATTAACAGATGAGGCCTCTATTATCGATCAAAGCTTGGCGAGGAAATTTATCACTTTTAATTTCAGGGCTGCCAAATATTTCTGCCTCTGAGCCAGCCATTACAGAGACGATTTAAAGGCACAAGCCTCCCCAGGAGAAGGATTTTGTCTGTCTCCCTCCGCTCGGCTGGTGTGTCTGTGGCACTGCCTGTCTTTGCTCCTTGGCTCACCCTGGGGAGGTGGGGGGTGTCATCAGAGCCTGTCTGGGTGGTGGTGGGAGGAAGACCGGGGCTTTGGGAGTGGGGACTGGCTGCGGAGCCGGTGGTGTCTGTGTTTGACGAGAAGTCTGACCCAGACTCGCTGAGGACAGGTTTTTCACATACTCAGCTCAGTTTCGTGACTTCCGCGAGGTGGGGATGTGGTGGGACTTTGAAGGCAAGGGGCTGTGGTCAGGCTTGGGCCAAGCCAGCAGCTTTGCCTTGATCACGTGTTGTCATCTGTTTTATCTTCATCTGCACTTGTCTGATGGCACACATCCGGCCCGAGTCCCTACCTGCCCTCCTTCCCTTCTCTCTGCTTCTCACTCATTAAAGCGAGAAGCGGCGACAACCCACAGTGAAGGCTGTTTTCTAAGAACCCGCCGTACCACATCCCTTGGAAGCCAGCTGTGGGCTCCGGAGTGATGAGGAGCCCACGAGGCGACCTGCCTCTGTAGCCTGGCCATCCCCCTTGGGCCTTTGCTCCCCGGTTCTCTAGGGAGCCATGAAAACAGACAGAATCAAAGAAAGAAATATAATTGAAATCAGATCCCTTACAGATCCACAGAAAATCATTGACGGCTAATGATTTTGATGGGACATGGGGGAAGTTTCTGGTTGCAAGGGAGCTGTGGCTTCATGTAGCCCCAGCCTCCCCATTGGGGCCCACTCTGCTGTTTGAGGTACCTTCTGCATTTCCAGGGTGAATGAATAAAAAGTGGTCTCGGCTGCCACCTCTGTGAACACGCATTGTGACTGCTTTGCGTCATCCTCGATGGAAATTTTCTTGGCTCTTTCTTCAAAGCTCTATAAGCCATGTACCAGGTGCTTGGCCTGAGGACCCCCTGAAGCACCCAGGGACACCCAGAGGTCACCGTGCCATTCTCCCTGCCTGTAGGACATTTCAACCCAGCCACCTAAGACAAATGGCAGTATTTATTTTTAAAGTGATTTTATATTTTCCCTGGGGTACTTAGGTACTCAGTCAACTCCCTGGGCACTGCCTGGAGAATCTCCTGCTCGTGGTGGGAATGCAGGTGTCAGCGAGGTAGACCAGGTCATGGCCTGCCGGGGACCCCCACCTTCTGCACCTGCTCCTCATCCTCCCCCAACAGTCCCACCGGCAGGAACTGTTCACTGGTGTTTATGTCTGTGCTGGTACAATTTGTATTTAGAGTTATTTTTCAAACGTTTTAAGGGTAGTGGAACCATTTTTCCAGATACAATTTCATTAAAAGCTCTGGTGTGTAAAATGGGAAATTGGAGTTTTCTTTCTTTTTTTTTTTTTGAGTTGAGAGAAGGAAACCCAGACTCCATCATGAGGTTTTATCCATGAAAAATTATTATTTTCTTTCTTTTTGAGACAGTCTCACTCTGTCACCCTGAGTAGAGTGCTGTGTTGTAATAGCTCACAGCAACCTCAGACTCTTGGGCTCAAGTGATCCTCTTGCCTCAGCCTCCCAAGTAGCTGGGAGGACAGACATGTGCCATAGCGGCTGCTGTTCTTTTTAGTAGAGATGAGGTCTCACGCTTGCTCAGGCTGGTCTTGAACTCCTGAGCTCAGGCAATCCACCTGCCTCAGTCTTCCAAAGTGCTGGGATTATGAGTGTGAGCCACTGCGGTCGACCCCTCCATGGAGCATCACTGAAGGTGGAACCCTAGGGAGGCTGAAGGGCACGGGGATTAAGAGTGAAGGCTCGGAAGTCAAGCTGCCTGGGTTGGAATTCACCTCTGTTGTTCCTTGCTATTAATATTGGGCAAAGCACTTAACCTCTCTGAGCTGGAATTTACTCATCTGCAAAATAGGGATAATAGTATTTTATAAATGGCTGCTAGGATGAATGCTGTGATGCATATTTAATATTAAGCACTTAGCACCATGCCTGGTATATAGTAAAGCCTCAGGGAATTGGAGGTGATTTGAAAACAGCGCTGTGGACTGCATGTATGTGTGGGTAGTTCTGGCTCTTACAAGGCCCTAATGCAAAACTAAAACACAGGTATTCTGAAAAAAGTGCTGAGGCATATGGAAAAGAACAAAATGCAGTGGTAGGTTTAAAGGGCAGAGCAGGAAGGGGCTGGAGGGCTTAGTTGTTGTAGTTGTTTAAGACACAGTCCAACCTTCTCACCCTGGTTGGAGTGCTGTGGCATCATCATAGCTCACAGCAACCTCAAACTCTTTGGTTCAAGTGATCCTCTTGCCTCAGCCTCCTAAGTAGCTGGGTGACTTTTACTAGAGATGGGGTCTCTCTCTTGCTCAGGCTGGTCTTGAATTCCTGAGCTCAAGCAGTCGTCCTGCCTGGGCCTCCCAGAGTGGTAGGGTTACAGGTGTGCGCCACCGCGCCTGGCTGCTGCAGAATTTAGTGTCCACGAACTCCGGTCTTGAGAATGGAATGGGACTGGGATAGAGGGAAGGGCAGGACTGGACACTGGGCAAGCACAGAGATTCAGAGTGGCCGGACAGGGCCAGTGAAGACAGCCTACCGTGAAGTTGGGCAGCTCACGGGGACAGGTTATGCAAGGCCTTGACACCAAGTGGAGGGATTTAGAATCAGTACAAATTGTGAGCTGTCGCATCTTGTGGAGTAAGGAAATGTGAGAGACTAGGGGCCCCAGAGTGGCCAGGGAAGCAGGCGAGAATGTCAGAGGGGGAAGATGTACAGAAAAGTGTTCAGAGACCTAGTGGTGAGGGTGGGTGGCTGAGGTGTAGAAACCATCCTTGAATCTTACAGTGCTCTGGATGTGATACCAGGGCCTGGGTGGAGCAGTGGTTATCAAAATGCAGTGAAAGAGATGCATTTAGGGGACATCTTGAAGGGAAAAATGCCCAGGCTTGTGACAGATGACCCCCTGGACCAGATAACATATTAAAGCCTTGAAGATTATTAGCCAGTGACAAAAAGTACTGTTTCATCTTGACATGGTGCCGTTGTCATGCCTAGCCTTGTAAATAATGGTTCTAAAAACGTCTATTAAATTGAGTGGCTCTGAATGCATTTTGTTTATTCCACAAATATGGGTAGTAATAGGTCCCCACCGTGTGTCAGACAGATGCAGCTGTGGGCAAGATGACAAGCTTACTGTGTGGTAGGGGAGGGGGACAAGTCCCTGGGCATTTAGACCAGAGTACTGCAGGGGGCTAAGAACTCGAACGTAGAGGATGCTGTGGGAGCACAAAGAAGGGTCACCTCACCCAGCGATGGGGTACTGGTGTCATAGCTGATACCTAAGTGATGAATAGTGGCTCTGGCTATGCCACAGTGGCCAGGGGATCGGGGAAGGACATCAGAGGCAGAGGATGTGCAGAGGAGAGTGCAGAAACCTTGGAGTGAGGAAGAACACAGCTTCTCCAAGGAGCTCAGCATGGCTGGAAAGAAGGGAGCAGGCTGGGGTGTGAGAGAGGGAGCAGAGGGATGAGTACACCAAGAAGCACTTTGTGGTCAGAGTGTGGACCTCATCCTCGAGGCTTCAGGGAGCCATTCAGGGGTTTTAAGTGGTCAGCTGCAGGCAGCAGGTAGAGTAGACTGGGAGTTTAGTTAGGGGTGTACTGAGTCCAAGGTCCCTGTGGTATTCCAGAAGGGCGAGGTCAGCCACTGCTGCTTTCCCATGAAGCCCATCCAGGCACCAGGGCACCTGTCCCCTCATTGGTATTGTTTCTTCCTGTCTGTCCCTTCCTGGGAGCTAGCTGTTCAGATCCCCTTTCTCAGAGTTTGTCACCTGAATCCTAGGCGAGGACCTTTGGAACTTAGTTGGGTGGTCACCTCCCGGAGGAGGGTCTGAGCTGATTACTGGGGCTGCGGGTTGTTCCTCACTCAGGGTCTTCACAGCTGCCCAGCTCTTCCCCTCGGTGTGCCCCTGTGCGGCTGTGGCCCAGCACTGCCCCCCATGCACTATTGCTCTGGTGGTAACTGCCTCTCCTTTCTTTCAGCGGGAGCCAAAGCCTTCGTCTGTGATCAGTGCGGTGCCCAGTTTTCGAAGGAGGATGCCCTGGAGACACACAGGCAGACCCACACAGGTGAGTGGACCCTGGCCCACCTTCTCTGGATGTCACACAGTGTGATAGCACACAGAGGTGAACTGGGTGGTAGTGACCTCTTTTTAACAAACACAATACCCAGTCATTTCCTGGGGGAATGATGAGTGGGCATGGGCTTTTGCTGCGTCCAGCTCCTCTTGCCTGTGGGGTGGCTGGATAGGAATTTACAAGTATGACATTCCCACATTAGAACCCTATCCTGGGTTATGCTGAGACCTGTCTCTAACAGGCCACTGAGATCCCACCTTCATGGAGGCCTTGAGTATACTCTTACTGAGGCTTCAGAAAGTGTGCACTGTTATCTAAGCATCCACTTCCCTCGGTCAGGAAATCTTTTGGATTCCATCTGCTAGAACCCTGATGTGGCTGGAATAAGCCAGGCCCCCCTCTGCAAGAATTGAGGCATTGTCTACAAGAAATCAATCTGTACGCAAGGATGCATTTGAACAGTATTAATTAATAATGATACAGCTTTATTTGATTTCAAAGGATTAATTTCACAGCACTAAAGTTATCTTATTATTATAATCAGCATCACTGCCATCATTATCATCACATCATCATCACAGCAGCTCACCCTTACCCAGTGCTTCTGACGTGCCAGGCACTGTTGCTGGTGCTTCGCCTGATTCTACTTGGCAATTTGTTCAGGAACCTTGTAAGGGAGGAAGGTGCGCCGGTGTCACAGTGAGGAAACTGAGGCTGGAAGGAGGGAGAGGGACTTGCTTGGCAAGTCAGTAGTTGGGAGAGGCGTGGTAGAGCATTGTAGTTCATACCTTAAGACTGTCTGGGTTAATCCTGATTCTGGTACTTCCTGTTTGTAGGATCACAGATATATTATTTAAACTCTTATTTTAGGCTTCTCATCTATTAGAAAGTAGAGTAATAATAGGATCTACCTCATAGCATAGGGTTGTCGTGGAAATTAAATAAGGTATTTTATTTGAAGTGCTATGTGGAGCATTTACTCATAGTAAGCATTCAAGTAACAGTAGTGGGTATATTTCATTTAATAGACATTTATCAAGTTCCTATCAAGTGCCCAGATATGTCTGGCACTGTTTGGGCTTTTAAGATCTAGTAACAGGAGACAGACAAACAACATTCCTTCCCCTCATGGAACTGAAATTCTAACTGATAAACGGTCTCGGCAAATAAGTATGTGATATGATGTCAGGTTATTCATAATAAGTGCCACTAAGAAAAAAAGAAAGCAGGATAAAGGATAGAGAAAGACAGGGAGAATGATGCTGTGATAAAATGGTTGGGGATCTGTGAGAAGGTGATATCTAAACAGAGACTTATAGCAAGGAAGACTTCCAGGAAGGATCTCTAAGCAAAGGGAGTGAGCACTTGCAAAAGCCCTGAGGCCGACACATTGGAGGAGCAGGCCAGTGATGGGCAGAGGGAGGAGGGGATGAAGGTAGGATCAGTGGGCCTCTCGCCTAAGAAAGGCATCTGGATTCTATTCTGCGAGTGCTAAGAGTCCTTTGGAGGGAGAGGGAATATTTGCAAACATGTATCTGAGCAGGAACTTAAAGCTAGAAATAAAAAGAGCTCTTACAATTAAAAGAAAAATACAAATAATCTAAGAATGAGCAAAGGGCCTGAACAGACCTGTCTCCAAGGGTAGACACATAGCTGGTAAGCACATAAAAAGATAAGATGCCCTACTCCATCAGCTCCAAGGAGATTCACATCAAAACCACAATGAGGGCTTGGCACCCCTAGCACGGTGGTTATGGTGCCAGCCACATAGACCCAAGGTTGGTGAGTTTGAACCCGGCCTGGGCCAGCTAAAACAACAATGACAACTGCAACAAAAAATAGCCAGGTGTTGTGGCAGGTGCCTGCAGGTCCAGCTACTTGGGAGGCTGAGGCAAGAGAATTGCTTAAGCCCAAGAGTTGAAGGCTGCTGTGAGCTGTGACGTCACTGCACTCTACCAAGGGTGACATAGTGAGACTCTTGTCTCAAAAAAAAAAAAAGCCACAATGAGGTACTACTTGGTACCACTAAAAAATGATTATAATAAAAATACAGATAGTATCAAGTGTTATCAAGGATGTGGAAGAATCAGAACCCTCATACCCTACTGGGGGCAACATAAGATGGAATGGCCGCTTGGAAAACAGTCTGGTAGCTCCTCAGAAGTCTATACGTAGTTTCAGCAATTTCTCTCCTGGGCATATACTCAAGAGAAACGAAGACTTGTGTCCACTCAAAAACTTGTAGAAAAAGAGGGATACAACCCAATGTCCATCGATCCACTGATGAACACATAAACAAAATGTGGTATATCCTTATCGTGGAATATTATGTGGCCATAAGAAAGAATGAAGTACTGATACCATACATGATCATAACATGCTCAGTAAAAGCAACCACATGTTATATAATTCCATTCGTGTGAAATGTCCACAGTAAGCAAAGCTATAAGACAGAAAGAAAATGAGTAGGTGCTGGGGACAGGGGAAGTTGCAGGGAAATAGATAATGACTGTTAGTGGATATGGGGTTTCTTTTTGGAGTGATGAAAATTTTCTAAAATTGATTGTGGTGATGGTTGCACAGCTCAGAATACAGATGCTGCTTGACTTACATTGTGATCCAAAAAAAAAAAACCCCATTATAAGTTGGAAGTATCTTTTATTTTTTTAAATTAAATCATAGCTGTGTACATTTTTGCAGTGATGGGGTACAATGTGCTGGTTTTGTATACAATTTGAAATATTTTCATCCAACTGGTTAACATAGCCTTGATGGCATTTTCTTAGTTAATTGTGTTAAGACATTTATAGTCTACACTTAGTAAATTTCACATTTACCCTTGTAAGATAAGTTGGAGATATCTTGACATGGAAAATGGATTTGATACAGCCCACCTACTGAATAACAGATTTTAGCCTAGCCTACCTTAAATGTGCTCAGAACATTTAGCCTACAATTGGGCAAAATTTTCTAACACTAAGCCTATTTTATAGTAAAGTATTGAATGTCTTGTGTGATTTATTAAATAGTGTACATAACTTTCAAATTGCATCTCACCATAATAAACTTGAAAAATTAAGTCAAGCCATAGTAAATTGGAAACTGTATATTAAATTCCATAGAACTGTGGCCGGGCATGGTGACTCACGCCTGTAATCCTACCGCTCTGGGAAGCCAAGGCAGGTGGATTGCCTGAGCTGGGTTTGAGACCAGCCTGAGCAAGAGCAAGACCCTGTCTCTAAAAATAGCCAGGCATTGTGGCGGGCTCCTGTAGTCCCAGCTACTCAGGAGGCTGAGGCAAGAGAATCGCTTGAGCCCAAGAGTTTGAGGTTCCTGTGAGCTGTGAGACCATGGCACTCTACTAAGGGTGACAAAGGGAGATTCTGTCTCAAAAAATAAAAATAAATAAATTCCATAGACTTGCACACTTTAAAAGATGGGAATTGTACATTGTCTGGTATGTACATTATATCTCAGCAAAGTTATGTATGCTTTGTTTATTTGTGTGTATCAATGAGCACTGCTGCTCTGCCATGTGTCAGGAAGAGTCCCTGGTATCAAACATACCACCTGTCATCTATCTATGTCAGGCATCCTCAAACTACAGCCCACGGGCCAAATGCAGCCCACCTAGGACATTTATCCAGTCTGCTAGGCGTTTTTGTTGCCGCTGCCTGTCCTGCTTAGCAGCCGACTTGTCCCAGGGCCCGCAGTCCAGCCCTCTAATGGTCTGAGGGACAGTGAACTGGCCCTCTGTTTAAAAAGTTTGAGGACCCCTAAATTCTATATCTATATAGTTACACACACACCCTGACACACACGCACAAGGTCATTCATGCACCACATAGGAATGTTTTGGTCAATAATGGACCACATATACAATGATGGCCACATAGATTATAATATCAGATTTTTATTGTACCTTCTCCACATTTAGAGATGTCTAGATACACACATACCACTGCGATACATTGCCTTCAGTATTCGGACAGTAACATGATGGATGGGTCTGTAGCCTGGGAGCGGTAACCATACCATCTAAGTCGAGGTGTGCAGTAGCTGCGCCGTCAGTGCAGGGACACTCTGTGCTGTAGCCTAGCAAAACTCCCCACTGGGAAGTGGAGAGCTGGGACTTGGCCCAAATCCAGTGTGCGCTCTCTCTCCACTGCTCCCCAGTGGCCTGCACATTGCCCGTGAGTGCATGAACTGAACAAATGGTTCAGGATGACCCTCTTTTTTTTTTTTTTTTGCAGTTTTGGCTGGGGCCGGGCTTGAACCCGCCACCCCTGGTATATGGGGCCAGCGCCCTATTCCTTGAGCCACAGGCGCCTCCCAGGATGAGCCTCTTTAGACATCATTCAGCTCATGACCCTGTTCTGGGCAAGGCCCTTTTGTATCCCTATGATCCATACAATAAGACAAAATTTCCTAAGGATGAATTTCTTAGAACACAGCCCCATGGCTAAATGACACATGGCTAGATACACACAGATGCACACACATGTGCCCACTCAGCTTTACTAAAATACAATGTACATGTAGATTTATTAAACTTTTTTTTTTTTGGCAGTTCTTGGCCGGGGCTGGGTTTGAATCTGCCACCTCTGGTATATGGGGCCAGCACCCTATTCCTTTGAGCCACAGGCGCCGCCCTTACGTGTGTGTGTGTATATATATATTTAAAAAAAATTTTTTTTACCTACATGTATATTTATATATACGTATCTACACACACATATTTATAGAGAAGGGGGAAAAGTTTCCATTGGAGTGTTTTGAGTTGGAAAATGACATTAAGTGATTTATGGGTAGATAACACTGGCTTCTGTGTTGAGAATTGACCAGGGCAGTTTCAGCTACCAGTTGCCGTGTAACAACCCATTCCAACAGTAGCTTAAAACAGCAACACGTGATTATCTCTGAAAAGTCTGTGGGTTGTTGACTGGGCTCAGCTGGGTAGTTGAACTTGGGGTATCTCTTCTGTGGTTTTTGTCAAGTAATGACTGCAGCTGGTGTCATCTGAAGACTTGACTGGGCTAGATGTCCGAGGTGGCTTCTTCCTTCCGATATCTGACTATCAATGTGTGGCTCCTCTCTGGAGGAGGATAGCCTGGACTTGATAGGTGGTAGCTCAGGACTTCAAGGATCAGGAAGCAGAAACTGCCAGCCTTCTTAAGAGCTAGGCTGGAAACACAGCATCACGCCCACCAGGTCTTATAGTCAGCCACAGATTCAAGGTAGTGGAAGGCCAGACTTTCCTAACCAGTGTGGGAGTGGCAGAAACCTGCTGGGAAGGAGGACGTCGTGGTGGCTATCTTCTACCACAGGACACTGGTGTGGAAGAAGGAAGACCAGTCAGATGCTGTTAATAATTGTCACCAATATTTATAAGCTCTTATCTTTCGGCTTGGCGCCTGTGGCTCAATCGGCTAAGGCGCCAGCCACGTATACCTAAGGTGGCCGGTTCGAATCCCCAGCCCGGGCCCGCCAAACAACCATGATGGCTGCAATCAAAAAATAGCCGGGCGTTGTGGCGGGCGCCTGTGGTCCCAGCTACTTGGGAGGCTGAGGCAGGAGACTCGCTTGAGCCCAGGAGTTGGAGGTTGCTATGAGATGTAATGCCATGGCACTCTACCCGGGGGATAGCTTGAGGCTCCGTCTCAAAAAAAAAAAAGCTCTTATCTTTCCTCTCCTGTGTGGAAACATGCCTCTTAACACCGGTATCAGGGGCACTGGCCTGGTGCTGCCCCGTTCTCCTGTGATGGGAGGAGAGCTCTGCAGGTGAGCTGTTATTACCATCAGCATCTCTTTTGCTCGGGTATAGAGAAGGTAACTTGACTACATTATTTGGCCCAGAGTACCAGATTTTGTTGTTCTGAAAGCCAGGGGAGGACTCATTTTCTTATTGCCAGGCCACGCTTAACCAAGAACCCCACTCTGAGGATTCTAATCTGGGGGGCTGAAGAGACTGAGCCTTGAGCCAGCTTTGCTGAGCAGCTTAACTCCGTCCACCCAGATTGAATTTGCAGCAGCGGGGAGCAAGCTGCCCTCTTCTGCCAGAGGCAGGGGAAGAAGCTGAATCCCTGAGGGGTGAGCAGCTGGGCTGTCCCAGGGAGACCCCAGACACAGCTGGAGCACCTCTTACGTCCTGGTACATGCTAGGGAGATGGGGTGACCAATACTGGCAGATGCCTTGTTCTTAAAACGAGCTGGGGATCCCAGGGTGGTGGTCTGGGTCCTTTGTCTTTCCCCGAGACCTTAGGGATGGGGTCCTCTCCTGGAGGAGGGGGATTTACCAGAGAGAGGTCAGCTACCTAGTGCCCCCTGCTGATGTTGGGGTAAAATGTAGCTGATGCTCACTCAATACAGACTCAAAGGGGCGAGGAATAGAGAAAATGCATCCAATTTAGGAGCAGAGACCAGGGTGGATGCTTTGAGAGAGGCTCCCTGCCAGCCTGGGGGTGGGCCATGGGCGAGCTCCCCCAGCGGTGAAGGGCCTCGGCGTGGGGCAGGGATTGTGCTCAGTGTTGGTGGTGGTTAGGGCAGCAGCCTCACCCTCAGGATAGCTCTGGCGGGAGGTGGCCTGGGTGACCCTCGTGACTCCTTCCAGGGCTCATTCATCCCTCATAGCTCCGCTTCCTGCAGAACCTGGATGGCTTCTGAGCTTCCCTTATAATCAATGCAAGAACACAGATCTACTGGCTGTCTCCATTCTAGGAACTGGGACCCAGGAGGAAGGGAGAGGCTTGACGTTAGAAAGTGCTGAAAATATCGCCAAGCTATTGGAGTGGAAAAAGCCAGGTGGGTGCCAGGTGTTGTCAGGAAGCCAAAAGGGGAGCAGGGAGTAAACATAATGCTAATGCACTTGGTAGGCTTGCTATCTTAGCTTATAAAACACCTTTCTCTATTATACCCATCCAACAGATGGGAAAATGGAGGCCTAGAAGCCACCCACTAGGAAGGTGGAGGGCTGGAACTCGTCCCAACTCCAGCTCCAGTACTCCCTTTCCATTGCTTCCCTGCTGCCAGCACATCGACCGAGTTCCGTCCATGGGCCCGTGGACTGCAGGGTCCAGATGAGCTTGCCTAGAGATCACCTAGCTCATGGCCAGGTCCCAGGCTGGGATCTTTTGGATCCCTGTGACCCACTTATCTGAGGAGCCCTAGGACCCTGATGCCCACATCCTCCTCCTAGAGTAGGATACAGTTCCCTGAGTCAGATCGAGCCTGGGAGTTTCATCCCCAAGGCTGCGATGTGGGGAGTCAGTACAGCTCATATGTGGTATTGCTTAGGCTGGGTGAGTACGGTGTCTCACAGGTATTCTTGAAACCGAAAAATGAGCTTAGTAGAAAGTATTTCCAATTCAAGTGAGTGGCGTCTTCACATAGCCCGACTTTCTCCACTGGTGTGTGCACCCCTCAACCGCCGCCTCCCTCAGGATCCTGACGGGTTCACGTTGGTGCTCCGGGAGTCCACACTCGCCATCGGGCTGGGCTCGGGCTTTGTTGTCACATTTCAGTTTTCTGTTTTGGTACAGCAAACACTGCGAGGAGATAAACAGAGATCACTTTACACCTTTTATATTATGACAAATACATATTGCAAAACACTGCTGCTTCCAAAATGTTTGGGCTTCCGAGCAGCGAGGAATTAACAGCTAGGCAGCTCCGAGATGCCTGTACTTCATTTACACGTCAGAATTTTTTTTACACTGTTCAGTGAAATAAAAGCGAGAAAACACACGCACGTGTGTGCACTTACCCATACACCCAGCATCCCGCTTAGATTCTATATCAGGAATGTCTTAAATTAGTAGGTAGTTCTTTAAGTCCAGATAAACTGATAAATACCATTAATGGCTTAATTTATACTCTGGGTTTGAAATTTGACACACGGACACTATCTTGGCTCAGGAAACACAAGTGGTTTTGTGCCAGAGGTTTTAATGACCGATCAGTAATATAAATTGCTGCATCACTGAACAGAAATAGCTTCTCCATGTCATTTGATCTGGAAACTTCTCCGGCCAGGCAGCAGTTAATAAATTTAAAAATAATTACCCTCTTTATTCAAAGTCAAACTAATTAGGAGAAGGTTTTACAAATCATAATGTTGTCCAAGTCAGTGTCCATCCCTGTTTGGGACTTGAACAGGCCTGGGGGCAGCAGACAGGCTGCGGGGGGGCGGGGGTGTTAATTAGAGGGCGGGGAGATGCCTCGGCTGCTGAGCTCGAGGGTAGGGGGCTGGGACAGTCTTCAGCTTGTCCTCAAGAGAAGATGGGAGGTCTTGGTAAGGAAGCCATGTAGGAACTCTTCCAGTCTGTATGTAGGGAACTTAGGATCTGAACATGGGGCGTTGGGGCCAGGGCAGGTCTATGCAGACCAGGCTGAGTGAGACAGAAAGCAGGAGAGGTGGATGAGTAAATGACTGCTGGGGAGAACAGGCCCATCCAGAGGCAGGGAAGTGGACAGGATGATCTTCAGAGGGCATCATTCACTATACAAGTTTGGACCCTGGCAGAGTCGCTCAGCTTACAGACTCCGGGGAAGAGGAACCCCATGCAGCCTAAAATCGGAGGATAAAGCTCGGGATACTTGGTGTGTACTGAGCCAGCACTTGGGATCTGGAATCAGACTGTCTTGATTCAAATTCCAGCCCCATCGCTTTCATGGTTTATTATCATAGGCGGATCGCTTAACTTCGCTGAGCCTTGGTTTCCTTCTTGTAACATCAGGATGGTAATGACCTCTGTTGTATCTGTTGTGTAAGGGGTAGTGTGAGGATTTAATTTGGTAATCCGTGTGATCACCATAGGCCTTGCATGGAGTAACATCTCAGTAAATGGAGGTGGTGGTTGCTATTATTGCATCACGGTCTTCATTAGAGGACTTGGAAAACACAGATTTCCCCACTGGGTGCACAAGAGGGAAGGGCCAAGTCAATGGTGACGATGGTGAAGGAACAGGGATGGTATCCAGGTATTTTTCCAAGGTGAGGATGGAGGTGGGATCTTTCAGGTTCTCTGACTATGTCCTTTGGCCGAGAGGATGTTTGCAGGGTGTCCCTCGAGCTCACAGCCACTGGAGCCCTTCCGTGAGTGGAGAAGTGAGGGCAGAATGAAGTCCCACACTTGCAGCAGTCTCAGGGAGCACATTTGATAGATCTTAAGGCTTTGGGGACTGGAATGCCCGAAGCTGCCGAGAGGAATCACATCCTGCCAGTATCTAAACAGCCAACAATAAACCTCGGCCGGACAGGTTGCAGAACTGGAATCAGGACTCAGCAGATGCACTGACCTCCAGGAGCACTTGCCCTTGTGTGTCTGAGAGGAGGCCTCGGTGGCTGCTGCTCTCAGAGGCTCAGGACACTGTATTCCTGGTGGGGTCCGTCCCATGCCTGCTACCTCCAGGAACCTGAGTATTCCGGATGTCACGTCTTCTTCAAGTAGGACCTTCCATCTCGTGCCACCTTTTCCCTGATAAGGAAAAGAGGCAGACAAAAGGTGGCTAAGGTCCTTCCTAGGTTTAGGAGTTCTGGGACTGGGAAGCTTAAGGGCACCCTCCATAGGTTCAGGGCACTAAGTTGAACTAGACCCTAGACTTGCCCCGATGCAATTCTGTTTTCTCCTTCAGCCCCCAGACTGCTCTCCAGGTCTTCCAGGTTAATGACTCAGGCTTACTTTGGACCAGTATAGCCCATACAATTGGTTTATCCCATCATTCCATCATTTACTTACTGCCTGAGTCTTTAAGTACCTGCTGAGTGCTAGGTACGTTGTGGACCCAGGATGTCATGGTGAACTAAACTTGGTCCCTGCCTTCCTGAAGCTTTCCGTGCTGTGAAGGAAGTGAAGATGTAGGTTGAACTTGCATTAGCATAATTCAGTGGCTGTACTCCAGCAGTGGTTCTCAACCTTCCTAATGCCGCAATGTATTTTCACTGTTAAAAAGGGGTTGAGAACCGCTGCGTGCTGGTTATTTTTGAGGATGATTTTATTAAGTCTTTACTATAGTTCTAGAGTATAGGCAGTTTTTCCTCTCTGGTCTTTGCTGGAGAAAACCAAGGCCCACAAAAGTTAAGGAAGATGGTCTAGGGCAGAGTTAGAACATGTGCCTCAGGCTCCTATGCCCTTGAACCCATATTTCAACCTTGTCTTTTCTCCCTTGGATGCCTGGCACCGACTCTAATGTGCAGGCCTGGGGATCAATGCTCATATTTGAAAAAGGGGTCCAGCTAAGAACGAACAATCCAAACTGGAATTAGGACCCGCAAGTTCTTATTGTCAGTCTAAGGTTCTCTCTGCTCTGACTACAAAATAAGTACTTTCTTGTACTGGCCTAGAAAAAGTTGCTTAGTTTCCACATTCCTGTGTCACAGGGGAAGCCATTCAACCAGATGTAAATCTGGAGGTGCTGGTTCTCATCCGCTCCGTGTTGGCTGCAAGAGAGTCTTGTAGTCCAGAAACAGCTAGCACTCCTGGCAGCCGCCGAGGGCCTGTGCTGCGGACTCTGTTCTTCCCTTCCAGCAGGGAGTGGACTTCGCAGGCAACCCTGTGCAAGAGGCCACCCTGTTTCAGCATGAAGGAAGCTAGGAGGCACCTTGCCGTGTCCCCAGAAGGAGGAAGCAGCCAGCAGATACACACACTCCACCCTCACACACACACTCTCACATGCTCTGCAGCTGCGTGGTCATCCCCTGTAAAGGTGCAGAACTGCTCTGCCCGCCCCTGGCATGTTAATGATGCTTGAAAAAAGCTTCAGGGACAGTCTGTTACTCTGAACTTGAGGGTGGAAAATGGAGTTCTTGTTTGGAGGACTCTTCGTGGCGGCTGACTGGGAGGACTGGCAGGAGTAGAAGGCGGGGCAGGGGAGTTTAAACCGTGAGCAGCAACACTCCTTCCCTCAGGATGGCTGCCAGCCCTGCCCTGGTCCTGGCATGAGGGGCAGAGCTGGACACCAAGGAGTCAGTGTTGGGGCGACTGTCCTGGTCCTAGAGCAATGAGAAAAGTAAGCAACTGTTCTGGCTGCTCCTACCACGGGCTGTCTCCATAGTCTCCCAGTGCCCGGCCCCAGGGAAGGTGCGGAGGAGCCAGATGATGAGACATAAATTAACCCACATGAAATTTTACATGGAGAAAAAAAAAGAAGAAAGAGGCTCACACCCCTGCCTAAGGTTTCAGATATGCGGACAGGGGGCGGGGGAGGGGGACAGGACAGAGAGTCGTCAGAGGGACACGAAGACTCCAGGCAGTTTGGCACACCCTCCCCATTGAAAGCATAATGGCATTTGACTTTTATAAATATCAGAGGTGATTTGTATAGCGTTTCACATGGGGTGCCAAGGAATTTAACCTGAGAAAGTTGGAGCCCGAGAATGGCCGCAGAGCGTCATAGGCACTTGGGGAGGGGAGTCATGTGCTGCTGTTTGTACAGTCAGTGCCCAGCATGGATTTACTCTTGACCTCATTTCACGCTGTTACTATAAAGGCGTGTTTGATGCCTAATATAGAGTTTTATTTCCCAAGCACAGGGCTCTCAGCTCTGTGGGAGCTGCTTGCTCTGGAGCCGGGAGAGACGGCCTCGCTGTCACTTGCTGGCCCAGACCAGCCACCCTTCTCCACTGTGCCCCCTAGTGGCTCACAAGGGCCCTCTGGCCACCTTCTGGAGGGGTCTCCACTAGAATTTTTTGAAATCATCCAATTTTATTATGAAATTAATTTTATTTTTAGAGCAATTTTAGGCTTATGGCAAAGCTAAGTAGAAAGTTTAGAGAGTTCCCATGTACCCTGTGTCCACATACACACAGGTGCCCCACTGTCACTGCCTCATGCCACAGTGGTTTATCCGTTGCAGACTGTGACCTTACACTGACACGTCATCACCCATAGTTGGCATGAGGTCCTCTCGGTGTAATGCATACCCAGTATGCAAGTGTATAGTGTGTATAGTTTGGGCAAGTGTATAATGACACGTATTCGCCATGGTATTAAAAATTTCATACAGAGTAATTTCACTACCCTAAAAATCCTCTGTGCTCTGCCTGTTCTTCACCCCAGTACTTTTTAGGCGAAGCATTGGTGCTTTGGACAGGGTTTTGTGGGGCTTTACTGGTGTCTGGCTATTTGGGGATTGGAACAGGAGAGTTGACCCAAGGCAGGTGTGGCTTAGAGAAGGCTGAAGTTCATTTGCTCAGCGGTGGTCAGGAGTGTCCGCTTTATGCTGATAGTTATGCGGGGCCCCAGGGATAGGAGATAGCAGTGAGCAGGACACACACAGTCCCTGCCCTGCCCCAGCCTCCCCCCTCCCCCCACATAGAGGAATGATGCTGAATATTGTTGGTGGGGCTGGGGGAGTCCCCAAGGTATTTGAAGCAGTGATGACTTGGGAGAAATGAGAGCCAGGTTCTGCCGTGGCCTTGCTTTATCACACGGGACAAATTGCTTTGTCTCTCTGCCTCTGTTGATTGCAGAGTAGTATTTTAGTATGGGAACTGGGCAGAAAAGTTTGCTCCTTTGAGAGTCCTATGGTTCCATAGACAGTCGAAGATCCTCAGCTTGTATTTGATGTTTACATTGTTCTTAGCCTTGATTTTTCACGTGTGTAAATGATTTATCAGTAGGGATTGTAAGGACTAAAGACAAGTCACACATGTCCATGTGGAAGGACGCGTGCTGTGTTGGTTGCTGCTGCCCGAGACTGTTAGTTTGGAGGTCTGTGGCCTCTGTCCTTCACCAGTGGGCAGGCATTCCCTTTGCTTCATTCAGTAACTCATTCCATAACAATGCATTAAATACCTACTGTATCTGAAGAAGGGATTAAAAGGGAAGATATTTCACCCTTTAAAGACTATTCTGGCTTGGCGCCTGCGGCTCAAGTGGCTAAGGAGCCAGCCACATACACCTAAGGTGGCAGGTTTGAATCCCCAGCCCGGGCCCGCCAAACAACCATGATGGCTGCAAACAAAAAATAGCCGGGCGTTGTGCCGGGCGCCTGTGGTCCCAGCTACTTGGGAGGCAGAGGCAGGAGACTCGCTTGAGCCCAGGAGTTGGAGGTTGCTATGAGCTGTGATGCCACGGCACTCTACTGAGGGGGAAGCTTGAGGCTCTGTCTCAAAAAAAAAAAGACTATTCTAAAAATTTGAGGGGAATGATAGACTGAGATCTTTGAGGACTATCATCCACAGTTTGGTGTGTGCCTGGTACAATTGCTTTTGATATATGATCCAGTACAGTCCTTGTAACACCGCTAAGAGGTGGGCTTCACTGTCGGTATCACTGATGAGGACCTGCGGGCTCAGAGGGATTTAAATAATACAAGTCATTCAGTGGTCGGACTGGACTTGGGTTGGCGTCCCCAGGGGTGACTGTGATGGGACTTCTGGGGCACCTACTGCTTGTCCCCGGAGGTGTCCCTGCATCCGAGTCCTGATCGTCATCCTCAGCCCCGGTCCCTGATTTCCACTCCCCTCCCTGTGTGCCTTTGACTTCTCCCTAATCCCTGTCTGTGCCATTTTCTGCTACTGCCTTTCCTCTCTCACTCCTCACCCTTCTTAGTGACACCTCTGCTGCCCGATGACAGAAAGGAGTTAATAAAAACCAATGTGTAACTGAAACTTGAAAGGCCATAAATTGCCTTGTTTTTTCTAGGATGTTGGTAGCATTTTGATTTAATAGTTGGACAAACACAAGGGCCTATTTTATTCAGAGTTTACAGGCCTCAAGGCTGTTATTCCTCCAAATTTAATAGCATTGAAATTGCAGGGTTTGCTATAATTTGCCTATCGCTTTCTGCTCTACCATCGATGTTTATTGTCAGCAGGATGGAATCTCAATCCGACTCACTTAGATAACATGTCTGTTAAACATTTAGATAATTGTACCATCATTAACTTGTCACATTATTTTAGAGATTCAAAACAGAGGCAGGGTAAGTAGAGGTACCCAAGGGGGGTGGAGGTGGGGGAGGAGGAGGAAGAGACAGCCTCTCCTGAGTTAGACACCCCGGAGATGAGAGTTGATTTCACACTCGGCATTTCATTGGAGGTGTCTAAGTTAAGGAGGTGTGAAGAGACGGTGGAGGGTTGTCCCCCCCAAGACAGGCTTGGGGGCTGTCTCTCAACCACCCGCCATGGTGGCAGTCAGGCCTGCTGTCAGCAGACCCCCAAGACAATGCGGAAAACTCTCAGAAACCCTGAGAGTTTCATCCCCAACTTTAGCCTTTATGGACCAAAGGCCAATTTTTAAACTTTCCTATGGAATGCTGGTTGCAGCATTATTTGTAATTACAAAGCATTGGGACTGACCTGAATGTCCAGAGATCAGGAATCTATTATAGGGTACCTGACATGGAGAGATGTCTGTGATTATGTTGTGTGATTAAAGCTGGTTAGAGACAACAGGCTATATAGTGTGAACCCACTTAATATAAATACAGAAGCCATTCTGTGAGATTTTGTGACATGCTCTACCCTTTAACAGTGACTGTCTTTAGAAATGGGATCTCAGGGCAAAGAGGGTTTTCCTTTCTGCTTTATCTGTTTTGGGTAATAATAATTATGATTTCCAGGCATATACCATTTACATGATTTAAAAATTTCAAGTCATGGGCGGCGCCTGTGGCTCAAGGAGTAGGGCTGCTGGCCCCATATATGGGGGTGGCAGATTCAAGCCTGGTCACAGCCAAAACTACAAAAAAAATTAAAGTCATTTTATAAATAAGAAAAATGATACCTGGAGGAGGACTTCTAAAAAGAAAAGGCTTCAAGTACAGGTAGTTTTTTTTGTTGTTGTTGTTAACAGTTTGTCCAGGGTTGGATTAGAACCCGTCACCCTTGGTATATGGGGCCAGGACCCTACCCACTGAGCCACAGGCACCACCCAGGTAGATGGGTTTTGAGAGAGCTCATGAATGTTAATATCTCAGCCACAGTAGCAGGTGCCTCGGTTTCCCTGTTTGGACAGATAAATACTAGTTGGAACTCAGCGCACTGGGTATGGGCCTGTGCCAGGGCGCTCAGAGGTCAGGACTGCAGTCTTTGTCACTAAGAGGGCTTTTCATTACATCCTTGTGAGGACTGAGGTTATACCTGGAAGGGTGACAGAGGCCAGGAGCAAATAAGAACCAGCTCAGCTGGAAGTAGGGGTGACTCCCCATGTGGGAAGTTAGGGAGGACAATTAAATATCAGCAATAACAGGGCACTGAACTAGGAATGCCAAAATGCCCTCTAGAAATAATGGAGGCATTTGTCCACAGGGGTCACAGGTGTGATTGCATTCTGTTGTTTGGACGCTGTGGTAGCTCCTGCTGCCCAGGGCCTGCTCTGTGACTTAGACAAGCGGATTCTCACTGTCGCCTCTCACAGCTGTGTATCCCCTAGTGACACAAGGGAATGGGGAAAAAAATGCACAAATCAAAAAACACAGGTTAATGTCTCCCCAACTGTACTGTAAATAATGCAGGTATTTGGGGGTGGGAGGAACAAACAATATAAATATTTTATGGACTGTAGGCTAAGTAATGTATATATTTAGAAAAGCAGCTTAAATATTTCATACGCTGCGCTGCAGATTCCTGCTTAGAGGAAGAACTGGGCTGGCGAGGCCTGGGGTTAAGGGTGGGGGGATCTGCGGGGCCCAGGCTGGAGGGATGCAGGGGACACAATAATCACAGTGTGTGTGTGAGATCAGGTCGTGATGAGGACAGGGAGCTCCTGCATACTTGGAACCCAAGTAGTTGGAAGGCTCAAATTTTTTAAACCATCCTTTAAATACACTGTACCCTTTTGGTTTTTAATGTGGAAGAGAGACACATGACAGCCTAATAATAATTTATTTATTCAGCTCAGTGTCTGTGGCTCAGTGAGTAGGGCGCCGGCCACATATACCAAGGCTGGCGGGTTCAAACCCGGCCAGGGACTGCTGGACAACAATGACAACTGCAACCAAAAAATAGCCAGGCATTGTGGTAGGTACGTGTAGTCCCAGCTACTTTGGAGGCTGAGGCAAGAGAGTTGCTTAAGCACAGGAGGAGTTTGAGGTTGCTGTGAGCTGTGATGCCATGGCTCTCTACCAAGGGTGGCATAGTAAAACTCTGTCTCAAAAAACAAAGCAAAACAAACCAATTTATTTAGACTTACTGTGTCACCTTGGGTAGAGTGCCATGGCATCATAGCTCACAACAGCCTCAAACTCTTGGGTTGAAGCGATCCTCTTGCTTCAGCCTCCTGAGCATCTGGGACTACAGGTGTGAGCCACTATGCTTGGTTAGGTTTTTCTACTTTTAGTAGAGACGGGGGCTCACTCTTGTTCAGGCTGGTTTCCAACTCCTGAGTTCCAGCAATCCACCCACCTTGGCCTTCCAGAGTGCTAGGATTACGAGGGTGAGCTACCTCACCTGGCCAACAATTTATTTTTAAAAAGCGAGTTCCAGTCCAAGAGAATTAAAAACATGTATCCACACAAAACTTGTGCATGGATGTTCATCATCATGGCATTATTTACAATAACCAAAGAGTGGAAACTCACTGAATGTCCATCAACTGATAAGTAGATAAACAATATGTGGTATATCCATATGATGGACTACGAGGGGATGATTGGGCAATAAAAAAGAAAGAAATCGGCTCGGCGCCTGTGGCTCAGTGGCTGGGGCGCCAGCCACATACACCGGAGCTGGCGGGTTCGAATCCAGCACGGGTCTGGATGACAACAATAACAACTACAAACAACAATGACAACTACGACCAAAAATAGCTGGGCGTTGTGATGGGCACCTGTAGTCCCAGCTACTTGGAGAGGCTGAGGCAAGAGAATCATTTAAGCCCAAGAGTTTGAGGTTGCTGTGATCTGTGATTCCACAGCACTCTACCCAGGGTGACAATTTGACACTCTGTTTCAAAAAACAAACAAACATAACCAAATACTGGTCCATGTAGTAACACAAGTGAACCTCAGAAGCATTAGGCTCAATGAAAGGAGACAGACGTAGAATAAAAGGCCACATATTGTAGATTCCATTTATGTGAAATGCTCAGAATAGGGAAATCTGTCTAGTCTGAGAATAGAAGTTGCAAAGGAGTTGAGGGGAGGCAAGAATGGGAGTGACTACTAATGAGTTTTTTTTGGGGGGATTGTTGAAAATATTTTGGAATAAGCTAGGGGTGGTGATGGTTGTATAGCTTTACAAATACATTAAAAACCTATAAAAAGGATTAAATTTATGGTATGTGAATTATATTTCACTTGAAATGAAAAGCAACTTCCAGGTGTGTGCTTGGTTTTTATGGACTTGGCCTAATCTCCTATACCTGCTGCATCACGGGCCGGGCAGACAGATGGCACTTTGTAGAATGGTGAGCGTTCAGATAGTGCAGGGGACCGTGGTTGCCTTTGGATTATTCTGTTCACGAGCGGCCGCAGGGAGCAGGGAAGGCCCAGCCTGCCTCCTTGCCTTCCTCGTTTCTCCATTTTCAGAAACAGGAAGGAAAGAAAAATTAAGTCAGGACTCTGAGCTGGTGAGGTAGTGAGTTTGATATCCACACAGTCAGGGGAAGACTGGGCAGTTGCCTTGGGTGTAGATCCCAAGAAGAAAAGCCAGCCCTCATCTTGCCAGAGGCAGAACACAAACAGTATTGACCTACATGCCCTGTTTTAAGAATAGAATCATACCATTAATACCTGTGCAGCGTGGGGAAATTATAAAATACATATAAACAAAGGAAACGCAGCCCCTGTCTTTATTTCCCACCATCTTTATTTCACTTTTCTTTTAATCACAAGTGGGGCAATAACATGTACCCTGTGCCGCTTCGTAATCTGTTACTTTCCTGTATACAGACTTTTATCTTAATGATCGCTGTAATGGTTTCCTAGTATTCTCCCCTGCACTTGTTCATTTTTATTTTTTGCAAGCCCTGATGTTCTTTATTTGTGAACTGGGGGACAAGACCCCCGAATCCAGAGGACCTTCCAGGGATGCAGGCAGCAGAAGCAGCTGACAGAGATGCCGCATGTGACCACCTTTTACCTATTGCTGCTTCTGTCAACAAGATAAACTGGGCTGGCCAAGCAGTTTTGCAGCAGCTGTTTGCTTGGCCCTTCCAGACAAGCTTGAGATGCTGGGGACATACCCAGTGCCTACATTCAATCTTCTCAGAAGCTGTCTCTCGTTGGTTTTCTCTGGCCCTGCAAAGGGCCACTCGCTCTGGGCAGGATTTGGGCAGGTAATTTACCTCTTCTACTAACTTAACGAATGGTACTGCCCAGGGGCTGGGCAGACTGAGAAAAATACAAGCATCAATTCATTCGCTAAGTTCAAACTCCAAGTAACAAGTTAAGCATCTTTATTCATTAAGTGTCTCAGACTCAACTAGGAAAGATTTCCTGAAGTTGATGAACCCCACGCAGGTGTTAAGGAAAAGGCTTTTCTTTTGGAATTTTCTTCTCTGAACACCAGGAAAAGTTACCCAACAGAGGGATTGCATGTTTGGGTCAGATGAAATGTTCCCTGCCCCTTCTAGGAGAAGATCCATTACAGATTGGAAATGACTTTGTCTCTAAGTGCCTGTTGTCACATGGGATACAAGTTCCCCTCAACCAAACAAATATAAAATGCTTCCAGCCTCTGCCTCAGATTTTCTATTACTGTTTCACAGGACTCTGGAGAGTTTTAAGATAGCAATTTGATTAAGCTTATGGGGAAGATCCCATCAGATAACATTCTTTTTCTGCAGGTAGAGATAATGTGTTCAAGTATTAAGTATGTTTTAAAGGTAATTATCTTTTCCATATTCATTTTAGTTACAGGAATTGACAAGGGGGGAGACTTTGCATCTGAAAGATGCCCCCCTGGGCCCTGGACTCGCTCTGATTTCTCTCCTCTGGGGAACACACTTGAGGCTTTTGACAAATGAATGAGCACCAAGTGTTTTTCTATTTTGAAATGACTCGTGATCCCCTGCCTCTAGAGAGGTGGTGGGGGAGGCAAGGTCTTGGCCACTGACCTCATCGGGCACTCCAGCTTGGATGGTCTGTGCTGGAATAGCTCCTGGCCTCCCCATCTTAAGCTCTTGGATGTTAGGAGGGGGCCTGGGTGCTACTTGGCAAGACAATTTGCCTCATCCAACAGGGAGTCATAATGTCATAAACCCTGCCTTCCAAAAGTAGAGCCTGGGCTTACCCTTTATGTATACTAAGCCCAGTGTGGATGGTCACCCTGGGAGAGGCTGGTTAGAGGTCCTAGAATTCTAAGACCTGTAAGACTCCTAGACTTCAGAACTAGAGTGAGGAGCACTAGGAAGCATGGCCCTGAGCCTCAGAGGGGTTCTGTGATTTTCCCAGCATCACACAGTAAATTAGACACATTGTGGGCCAGAACTTAGGAATCCCTATTCGTGGACCATTCCTGAAGCTCTCTGGAGTAAGAGATTCTGTCCCAGGCAGCCTTCCTTGGTGATCTATGAGTCAGGCTGTACCAGAGCCCTGTCTGGGCCTCAGGAGCCCCTAGAGTGAGCCCTGGGCTGATTCTCTGGAGTTCCTCAAACCTCGTTTTGCCTGCAAGCTGAGCTGTTCTCAGTACTCCATACATTTTTGCAAACTAGAAAAAGCATTCCCAAACCCTGCCTTCAGAAAGCTAACTGCTAGGGATGAGCACACACATCTCTAAAAAGGCAATTAGCAATACGAGGCAATTGAATAGGATACATGGAATTAGAATTGAGGGGCGATGTTTGTAATGATTCCCCATCCCTTTGTCTGCCTGAAGTCCTTTCTGCTGTGGACAGAAACCCATGTCTCCTGCACACAGCACTTCCGCATGTGACTTCTCTGTCTGATCTCTAAGAGGCCGCTGTTCAATGGGCTGTAGCTTGCTGGTTGGAAGGCAGCTAGCACCGGGAAGGGACCCCAGGTGACAGGTTCATCAATTAAAACTCAAGGATGGTGGCGTGTGCTGTTGTCTTTGAATGACTGCCCCACTTCTCTCAGATGTAGATGGCAGTGGAGAGCTGATGGATATAGCCCAGGATTTTAGTACATGGTTATCCTCGGTAAGGATGACTCTGGCGTCTAAAATGCACACCTGCTCTGGTGTGCTCCAACCCTTATCTTTCAAAGGGTCCTAATTGTCTTTTTACTCTAGATACTTAAAATCATTAAGAGGAACTTTATTTAAAATATATATATGTATGTGTGTGTATATATATCAAGCAAGAGCTTGCATCTCGACCCACTTGAATCAAAATCTCTTAACATCTGAAACACAGATATGTTTTTCTCCGAAAAGACTCTTGGGTGTAACCAAGGTTGAGAATCTGTGAATGGGATAAGATCAGACTCCATGCACGGCCTATACAATTGCTTGTAGTCTGAACCTTGGGCCTCATCTTGGGCCATCCCCTATTCCAATGCACCTACACCGAGCCTCTGAGAATTTCCCAGACTCTCCTTCTGTTTTTCTCCTCCATGCATCTCTCCCAAGCCCCCACGCTGTCGTGTGCCTTGTCTGCCTGGCGTATGTCTTCTCAGCTCAGTCCTGCCCTTCACCGAGACACCCTTTCCAGACTCGCTCCCTCCTTCTGGTCTCCTCTGCCACAGACATACCCCAGTTGCAGCCCTTGACCACCTTGCCAGTCTGAAAGTTAGGGTGATGTCTGAACCATCTTTGGGTTCCTTGGCTCTTCTGCTATGTTAGTACAAATATTTAACTTGGTAAATATTTGTCGTGTGGTTAACCAAAAGCAGAAAAGGGAACTTCCTGATTAGAAGCAGAAGTGAAGACTCTGCTCTTACCGGGATTCACATTGTTGTTCTTCACTTGCCTGCTACATGGCCTAGGATAAATTATTCCCCCTTGCAAGCCTCAGATTCCTTGTCCGAAAAATTAGGACACCATAGCTGCCCTTTACACCCCAAGGAAGGATGTGAGAGCCAAAATGATCTCAAGGTAGCATCTTTGTAAGTGGTAAGACACAATTCCACTTCAAGATACTGCTGTCATTGCGGTGTCTCTGCCTGACGCGGCTTCATGTCACAGGCTTTGGCTTCAGGGTGCCCTGGGATGCTGATACCCTCTCCCACTCCCTGCCCAGAATTTCTGGGCCCTTTTCTTCCCTTGGCTTCTTTTTTTGCACCTGCCAAGCTCTATCCCTGCACTTACATCAAATGCTGTACAAAAAAGCAAGTTAACTACTGTAAATGTTTTGAACAGTAGGGAAAATAATGAGGGAAGGAGGCTGGTCCATTCATTCATTAGGTATTCAGTGTCAGGTGGGGGGCAGAAATTAGGAGCAGAGGCATCCTAGGATTTTTGACTCATTATCCTTGGGAGGGGCTGGTGAGATAGCTCCTACATGCAAACCATTCCAGATAAATAACTGCTTGTGTGTAGAAAGTTTCAGAAGGAAGAGATTCCCCAAACTCAAATTCCTTCCGTCATTCATCCAGTGTGATCTGAGCACCAACCACTGGTGCAGGTGCCCACATCCAAAGACAGCCTCCCTGGCCTGCCATGCAGCAGGCAGACAGGAAGAGGAGGGAGCGTGCTCAGGGTGGCACGCATGGTGGGGGCAGAAAGGGTGGGTGCCAGCCTGATAGGCAGGAGGGCAGGGAAGGCCTGGAGGCAGGAGGAGGAGACGCTCAAACTGCTTTAGGGCAAATTTACTCCGTGAGCCCGGTGAGTCCCTCTCTTGTGAAGAAAGCTTTGTGTGTGTGCGTGGGTACGTAGGCTGTTACTAATCCCCTTCCTTTCTTGATCTCCTGTTTTCAAGGTTAGTGGTGTCTGGGATTTGCAGAGGGAGGAAAACTATGAAAGGGCAAGACAGGAGACTCCAGTGCTGGATTCAGAGCCTCCCGCATTCCGGAGGTCCTGAGGCCCCTCTGCCCAGACCCTTCAGCTCCAGAAAGCCATTGTGCTCCCTCCTGGCCTCTGACCCCAAGGCTCTGGGAAGCAGCAGGTTGTTGACACTTGGACAATCATTTCTTGCAAGGCGACTGCCTCCCTCGGGAGCTCTCCTCTCTGCCTCAGGGTGGTGACTGTTCCCCCAGCCAGGGCGAGGGAGCTGTTACGGGGGAGGGAACTAAGCTTTTAGTCAGACTGGGTGGCAGGGAGGGGGCTCTCCTCCATTTCAGGCTCCCCAGGGCAGCTTCCCCAGTTGTTTGCAGGGCTCACCTCTTTCTCACCTGCCAGTTCAGGAGCGCCCCCTGCCTGGGGATACGTGTAGGTAAAATGGGTTCAGGAGAGGCCATTTCTCTCCGGAATTCCTCTGGCCTCCCTATTGTGTGGCTCATGTTTGGGGGGAAGGGGAAGCCCGCTGTTTCTTCACGGAGAACCCGTTTCTCTATGTCTGCTGCAGTCACAGGAGCAAAGAAATTTCTAGCCCTGGTGCTGCCTTACGAGGAACAGGACTCTGGGAGAGCTGCTTGTCTTTTTAGAGGCTTGGTTTCCTCCTTGGTAGAAGAGGGTCAAGAAAACCACTTGCCTAATGGGCCTGCTGTGAAGAGCAATGAAATCATGTATGGGAGGACTCTGTGCTCCGAGACTCTGTACACATGTACAGTTTGATTCTTAATGGTTTCTCTTATAGCCAGAGCTGTGGGGTGTGTGTGTGTGTGTGTGTGTGAGAGAGAGAGAGATTTTTAGCAGTTTCTGAGTATGAGGCTCCCAAGCATTTACTCCTCCTCTCTGCTGTCTAGGACCTTTCAGGAAGCATTAATTCAAAAGTGGGTGGGGTGGGACAGAGGGACAATTACATTTTTAAAGTGCCACTTTGCATTCCTTTCACTTTGGTCTTAATAAATAACTCCAACCCTGCAACCAGGAGCCGAGGTGTTCTGTCCAAAGGAACATTAAGTGTCTGTGTCTCCAACAGCCAGACGCCCCCTGTTCATTGGGCTGGGTCAGGACCATTTCTCTAGCAATAAGAAAAAGCCCTTCTTGCTAAGCTACAGAAAAATCTCTCTTGTGCTCTAATTTTAGAAGAAGTGGATTAGGGTGGCCATATTTAACCTTTGACCCTGAAACAAAAGCATTATCAAAGTTAGTTACCAAGAGACTCTGTTTTCCTCTCCCTGCCCCCACTTTGGTGTTTGCTGGGGCGAGTTTAGGATCCAGGTCTACCACTTTGGAAGGCCATCGTTGCCTTAGAGACATTCCAGGCCTAGTGTTCACCGCCAGGGCTCTTGGGGTCCAAGGTGGGCTAAAGGACATTCTTAAACCATAGCTGGGTTTGGAATTCGTGAGCTGGATCTGAAATCTTTTTCTCCTCTGAAACTAGCCTAGTTTCTGGCTGTCTTGGAGATTTGACTCCGTTCAGATGATACATTGGTATTTAGCCCCTCATTCACCACTGTCTTTAATGCCTCTGTCCCCTGGGCTGCCTTCTGATCTAAAAGTACTAATTTCCAACCTCTTTCCTTTCTAGGCAGAAATGGTGGGGGATGAGTGGGGGTATATCTAGATCTGAGTCATTTCCCTGATTTTAAATTTCATGCCCACTGCTAGTTAGGGGCTTGGTGGCCTGGGAACTGATCTCTGAGCCCAGCTTCCCCGTCTGTAGTGGGCATGACAGTACCTACCTCCTAGAGGTGTTTTTGAGGATAGATGATAGGATACCCAGGAAGCACTTACCATGGTGCAGGGCTCTAAGTATTTAACAGATATTAACGTCACAATTATCATCACCGACATCAGTGTCACTATCACTGCTGCTTCATCACCTCCCCAGGCTCTGGCGGGCGCCCCCCACCCCCCACCCATGGCCCACTTCCTGCTTGTCCTCTGCCCGAGCCTTCTTGGCAGTGATTTTCAGAGTTCCCCTTTAGATGGGGTGTGTGTGTGTGTGTGTGTGTGTGTGGAAGTTTGACTTCATTTCATACCGGGAAGTCCAGTGGGGGATTGGAAGGCCAAAGTGCTTTATAAGCTCGCGATGAAAGCTGTAAAACGAGATGGTCCAGGTCTGGCCAGGCCTGGTTCAGGATTATGGCCAGCCCCTGGAATGCCGAGGGGGGCCTCCTTTAAGAAGCCTAGTGTCTATTTACAGTGTATCTCTCATAAACCCCAACGCTGGGGCGAGGGCAGGGGGACTCGCCCTCCTGGCATGTGATTGATTATCTGGTATTTATGCCATTGAGGACTTGTCAGCGGTCCGGGGTCAAGGGGTCATCTCATGTGTCTCTCCGCCAGCCCGCCTCCTTTTGTACAGTGTGGACCGGGTGAGCTGTGCACAAAACAGCTTTTTCTTTTCCTTGGGAAAAGGGGGAGGGGGTGGGGGGGAGTGTCAATGAAATTTTTTTTTCAACCTTTTCTGAATAGTCTTCTTTTAATTCTAAAGAACTTTTAATTAAAAGTAGCAGGAAAATTCATCTTGAGAAGGTTTAACTTACCTTAACAGATACTTTTGTGTCCCAAGAAGCTGGGAATGACTTTCAAAAAAAAGAATGAAAGAAAGTAAGGAAGGGGTTTTTTTGTGCCTCTTCCCCTCCCCCAGACGTCGTCAAAGTTCCCCGGAGACCCCTTTCCACTCTGTGGTGTGGACCCTGCTTAAGAAGCAGAAAGGAAATAAGTCATCGTTCTCCCCAAATTTAGAAGGAGACTTGGGTATCCTTCGGTGTCTAACTTTTTCCTGTCCTAGATTGAAATTGAACTTTGCGGCAGGTGGAGAGACTCCCTGAGCATCTGTCCACACAGCTCCGTGGCCGCAGAGCCAGGCCCTGGGACCTTTTCTCCCTATTTCTAGCACTCCTTCTAGCATGCGAAGTTCTTTCCCAGGACTTCGGAAGCTCAGCAGGATAAACATGATGTTACTGCTTCTCAGTCCTGGATATTTGAGTCTTGGAAACCACTAGTAAGTTTTGGGGGGCTGGAAGGGTCCCCTGGAGGACCCCGGCTCTTCCCGCTGCCTCTGACCAGACAGTCTTAGTTGTGCTCCCCTGTCCCAGAGGGATTGCTGTGTGTCTCTTTCCTAAAACTCTGCAGAGGGAGAGGCTCCAGGTCCTCTGTTTGATAGAAAATGCCGTCACCGCTCCCCAAGCCCTTGTCACTCTGATGACCTGGAGTTCTTCCAAACAGTTGACTTGTAGACACCATGGACACCTTGTCTCTCTATCTCTTTCTGATGCCCGCGGGGACCTTCCAGAGCTGTGACTGGCCAGGACACCTCAGTCTCGGGTGCTGCTCCCCTGTGGGCTCAGCCCTGCAAGGAACTGTTTGTTCTCTTAGTTTTCAGCCAGGCTTTTGATGAAGGGCGGCAGAGGAGATGCTCTGCCCATCGCTCTCAGTTCAGGGAACCATGGTGGAGACCTGGACAGGGAAATCACTTGCTCAGAGTTAGTTGCCTGCAGGCACGTGCTCCCATCCCCCTGTGGCCTGTCCTCCCCATCCCACCTCCCCTTCATTTTCAAAATGCAGTGCGAAGAATTGTCTTCTAAAGAATAGCTTTAGCAATCCCCATTGCTTTCTGCTCCCTTCACTCTCATTTGAGTCAAATTAGTGAATGCTAACGTGGACTGATGGGTCAGCCCTGCGAGGAAGGTACGGGAACTGTAAGATCTGCTTCTTGCTTACGAGAGAAGAAACCAGCACTAAGGCGTTCTCACCCAAGTCACCGAGGGCCGTGCGCTGTGCTGGGGCTCGCCTTACACTATTTTATTTAGTCCTCAAATCCACTTTTCAGGGTGAACGCTCTCTTGTCCAGATAAGGAAAACCAGGGCTAGATAGGAGCAGCCTTTCCTGGGCCACGTATCTAATAACCATCCTACTTAATATTTATTGAATATTTGCTTTGAGCTAAGTAGTACTAAATATTTTAAACATCATCTCGAATCTACACAAAATTCCCACGAGGCAGGTATTGTTACCCTGGTTTCCCCGAGAGGAGGAAACAAGGCACAGAGGAGTTAGCTAACCTGCCCGAGGTCACACAGCAGCAGAAAGTGGTAGAATAGGATTTGATCTGTAGAGTTCACGCTTCAACTCCTTGGCTGCTCTGCCTCTTTAAGTGGAGCTGGGCCGGAGCGTGAGCAGCACTCACGTTTTGTTTTGTCTTTTCCCACTATTCTAACATAAATTTGCAGGGAGACACTATATATAGACATATATAAATCAGCCAGAGACCAGCAAAAGGTCACAGTATAATCAGATGCCAGCCCGGGTGGTGCGTGGAGAGGAATTTAGAGGAGGAATGTGTTAACGAGGACACAGTACCTCATCTCATCTCCGGATCCCCATAGTGAGGGGATGGGCGTGTTCATCTCTCCATCACCTGGACCCGGTACACCTTAGATGTCCAATAAATGCTCTTAAATCACTAAGAACGATTTAGGAAAGGAGATGGGACTTGGACTGAATTTTAGTTTAATGAAAATGATAGTAATAACCATCTCCCCTTTGGTGTGTGCTTAGCAGGTGCTCAGCTAGGTGCAGACCTTATGTTGCGTTTAACTCTTGCAACAGCCCTGTGGCTCTTCTCACCCCCAGAGTAAACTCAAGTTGAAGAGAGGTTCTGTATCTTGCGGAAGGATTCAAAGCCTGTGGGTTTTTTTCCCCCCTTAACATCAAAATCCTTTTCCTTTCCCAGAGCAGAGAAGAAGGCCCGAGTGGAGGGGAGCAGGAGACTTGAGCAAGGATGGCAGAGACGCCTTGGCTGGTATGGGTGGGGGGCCTGGACAGCCGGCGGGAGGGGCTCGTCCTCGTCTTTCCTGCTCATTGTTTGGCGTTACCTCTTTGATAGAAGGATTTCTGGATCTATGAGGTTAACTGTGTCCAGTTAATTGAATTTATCATTCAGCACCGAAATGCTGAAAAGAATTGTCTTTTATGTCCCTTAATGAGGGCTATAAAAACAAGTGGTGAATCTAATTTTATGAATGTTTCTTTATGACTTACCTGATAACTAGTAGTTGTTCAACACAAAGGATGCATAACTCAGCCTGGACCTACACTCTCTCCTGATATAAAGCAACTTGTTTCAGAAGTTGTCGCCTTGCTCCTCTGGAGGGTCCCTGGGGTTCAGTTGCTCCCTTTTTATGTACATGGGTTGAGGATGGGGCTTACACTCCTCATTCCGGGAGAAAAAGAAGGGTCGCCTGAAAAAGTATCCAATGTACTCAGCCCTACTATGAGACTAATTTATAGCTATCATAGGGAAGCTATAACCCAATTATAGCCCAAGAATATGGGGGAAGGGGAAAGGGAGAGGAGGGGAGGGGGGGTTGGGTGGAGGGAGGGTGATTGGTGGGATCACGCCTATGGTGCATCTTATAAGGGTACACGTGAATCTTTCTAAATGTAGAATATAAATGTCTTAACACAGTAACTAAGAAAATGACATGAAGGCTATGTTAACCAGTTTGATGAAAATATTTCAAATTGTATATAAAAACAGCACACTGTACCCCATGACAGTATTAATGTACACAGCTATGATTTAACAAATTAAAACCAAAAAAAAAGGGTCACCTAGCCTCCCAGTCCAGATGGCTAAAAGTTTGCATCTGAGAATTAGCTGTTTTTTATTTTTTTTAAAGAGAGGGTCTCACTCTGTTGTCCAGGCTGGAATATAGTGGCATCATAGCTCTCTGCAGCCTCAAACTCCTGGGCTCAAACCATCCTTCTGTCTAGCCTCCCAGCAGCTGGGAGTACCAGTGTGTACACCACCATGCCAGACTAATTTTTTCATTATTTTGTAGAGACAAAGTCTGGCTATATTGTCTAGGATGGTCTTGAACCCCTGACCTCAAGCAATTTTCTTAGTGCTAGAATTACAGGCATGAGCCATTGCCCTGTCTTTTCCAAATTGGCCCTTACCAAGAAAGCAAAGGGAGAACCCTGGTGGAGGGTATTGATTCCACCTGGAAGCTGCCTTGTGTGTTAGGCAAGAGAACGGAGCTAAGAGGGAGAGTCCATGTGTCTTTACCCTACAATGAGAGGCAGAGGGCTTTAAAAAAAAGATGAAAAAGAGAAGGAGAAGCAGCAGCAGCCGGTTAGACCCCGGCGTAAACTTCCTGCGTGGCAGAGATGTTCCTAGGGCAGACGGATGAACGTCTGTCTAGAGCTGCTTCCATTGTGACTCGGCACCCACACCAGCTCTTATCCTTTTGGAGTTTTCCTGTCACTTCTTTAGGCTTTGGAAGTTTAATTTGAATTATTTTGTGATTACAAATCCTGGACGCAGTAGATGCTGGCTGTAAGATGTGAGCATTGTCTATGAATACTTTTTGGAAAAGGTGGGCTGTTCCCATCTGAAATACTCAGAGGCAGGAGGCTGGACTCAGTGGCAAGTGTGTTGTCCGGGGTGCCCACCCCAAAAGGGAAGGGCGTTTGGTAGAGAGAAGGCCGGTAAACAGAGGGGCAGGGCTGGGATGTGGGAACATTGATGAAGGAGGCCGAGATAAGGCTGTGGTTTCCATTGTTACCACCTCTTCCCTCTTATCTTGAGTGAGAACAGGTCCTCCAGTCTCCTCCAGCCCTGGGTGAACCTTTGTCATGGGGGCTGCCAGGCTGTGAGGAGAACAGACAGAGACTCTCCTACCCTCTCTCCCCGTGGCCCCCTCCCTCACACACACCACCTGTAGGGGCTGCAGCTTTGGTCTGTCGGGTAGGTGGGGACAGATGCACAAACATCCTTGATCTGGGCGCTGATTACCTCCTAGCAGAGCCTAGGACATAGCAGGTGGGCTGAGACATTTGTCTCCCTTGATCCTATTCTCCCCTCCGCTGGCCTTGTGCCCAGATAGGCTGGTGGGTCTTCTTCTTTGTCCCACCCTCCCAGGCTGATGAATCTCTGCTAGAGTCAACCAGGACTCTGACTTGGCTCTTGTCTTTGGTCAGAAGTAGGCTGTGTGACAGGGACGGCAAGGAGGACTCCTGCTTTGGCCTGGCATTTGGAGACTGATGACCTGCTGCAGGGGAATGGCCACCCAGCTGCTTTGGGGCCCAGAGAGACCTTCCCGCAAGACTTAATGATATCAGCCTAAAAACAACCCGTAGCACACACACATTTTCTCTTGGCTTTTCGAAGGCTGGAGATGGAGGAAAATAAGAAGTCTCCCCCTGCCAGAGTCTCAGCAAGTTGGCTGTCGCCTTGGCCTTTCATTTGCAGAAGAACCAAGATAGCTCGCCACTCATTGAGTCACCATTGACTGCATAGCTACTGTGTGCTTAGATGCTGGGCTTGGAAAGATGACTAAGCCCAGTTTCTTGATTCAAGGGACTCAGAGCTGTAGGGAGACATAAACAGGGGATTATAATGCAGAATGCCGAGCACAGTGATGGAGATATTTTCACACAGGATACCGTTGGAGCCCAGAGGAAGGGTGCTCAGCAGATACCCGGGAGACAGATAAGACTTTCTAGAGAAGAAGACATCATCAGATTCTAAAGCAGAAGTAAAAACAAGCCAGGATGAAGGGAGAGAAGGGCGGATGAAACAGACTGCGTGTGTGGGAATGGTGGTGGTGTTGGCTTCAGTATCCTGGCTGAGAAGGAGGGGTTGGGAGGTGTAGGCAGGCCTAGGCCACAGACAAGTTAGGCCTTGTTGAGGAGCCTAGATTTTTATCCACAGGTGACACAGAGTTCATGAAAGCTTTTACAAGAGGAAGTTAGGAGATCAGATAAATTTCTGATAGGACACACCTGGTGGTGGTGTGCGGGGTGGCTCAGAGGGGAGTGAGCTGTGTCAGGAGTCTTTCGTGGCTGTCCTGGTGAGGGATGCTGGTGGCTTGGGCTGGGCCAATGCTGATCTGGAATGAGAAGGAATGGGCCCAATAGGGGAGTGCTTAGATAATAGAGAACATGCCGGATTGGGAGGTGTAGGTGAGGGCATACAGAGGCCTTCCAGGCAATGCCCAGGCATCTAGCTTGGGGACTGAGAAGGCATTAGTGCTATCAATTGAGATGGAGATCCAAGAGGATGAGCTGTTTGAGAGGCTTACATGCAGGTCTCCTGGACGTGTGGACTGTAATAGGCCTGCGGAACATCCAGGGGGCAGCTGGATCTCTGGATTTTACATCCAGAAGAGAAGTCTAGGTGGGAGGCTCTGAGTTACTGGCTTCCTTGTGGTCATTGCAATCAGGACAGGAGAGTCCACATGGGGCAGATGGTGGGGCATGAAGCCTTCTGCGTCAGGGGCAGAACACATCAGGGTTGAGAGTGGGGAAAGGTGCTGCTTAGCACAGGAGGGCCTCCTCCAGCCAGCTCCTCAGGCCTCTGGGACGGAGAGGAAGGCAGGGGGCATGGGACCTCAGGTACAGCCTCGGGCCTGGCCTGGTGCAGAGAGGTGGGGCTCTCTGCACCTGAGAGTACGAAGCCCTCTCCTAGTCCAGTTCTGGCATTCTCAAGTCCCAGGGATCTCCTTTGAACAGGGGTCTGGCCCTGGGGTAGGAGAGAAGGGCGTAAGGCTGATAAACGGTGTCAGAACTCCATAGGCCTTAACAGTCACGTACCAAAGGGTGGGGTCAAGAATTGACCCCAAGGAAATGGTTTCTGCACATCTGGTCAAGGTGGACAGCTGGATATGGCAAAAGCAAATGGCGGGGTGGTGGTGGTGGTCCCAGACCCCTCCCTTTGGTACACACCTGTTAAGGGATTACGGGTCTATGCTTTTGCTTCTAGGCAGGTCGGTCTTCTAGGTTGTTCTTGGAAAGTTCTTAGAGAAGGATCTGCCCTGCCTTCTGAAAGACCTTCCTGAAAGCCCACGTGAACCCTCCTCATGCCCCGTGTACCATCCCTTTGCACATCTTTCTCTTTGTTGAGGTTTAGATATGTTTGGTTCTGTGTCATCATCTGGAGAGAATCTAAGTATTCTGATTCCTTCCAAAGGAGCAGAGAACTGGGCTCCTGGGCCCTGCTCCATTTGGACCTTATGTTCCCTGAAACCCGTCTTCCACTTTACCTCTCCACACCGGCCCCCAAACGGACATTTCCGTTTGAGATGTGTGTGCTGCTGTCCCTCGGCTCCTCCCCTCCAGTGGCTTGGCACTTTGGGACCAGCTGCCGAAGTGATTGACATAAAGCCAATCTATAAATAAAGTCTTTCTCTTTTCTCATAAAGACTTTGTGGTTGAGTTTGCCTTCAAGGTCAAGATCAGACCTTTCTAAATAAACACATATCAAAGGATCATTAGCAAAGCAGCACTGTTAAATTGAGATATTAACTTCTGTCAACCGCTTGTTTCTTTTTTGTTCTGTAACTCATGACTGCAGTAGGTTTTTATTATTTTGTCCTTAGGCGGTGGCATCTGGTTTCTGTAGAGACTGTAAAAATTAAAAAGCAACACAAATCATTGCGAGGGAAAAGCAGTAAATTCAATGATAAGAATTTAAAATTAAAATGTTTCGGCGCTTTTATATTCTGCAAAACATGAAACGAGTGAGTTCGTTGCCTGTTGCCATAAACCTTACCCAGCTAATCGGCCACTTGAATTTTTTTCCTATCTTCTTTGCTCATCACCATCAATTCTGTCTTGGCACGAGGCAAGGCATCAAGCGAGAGCCGTGTGTGGGTGTGTGTGCGCGAGTGCCTGCATGCATGCACGCGTGCGTACATGTGCACGTGTGTGTGCCTCCTGTTCTCACAACGGGGTGGGGGAGGACGACTTCATGACCACCAGACCCCCAGGGGTCAGACTTCCCTTTCTCATCATGCTTTCTAGCTAAATGCAAAACCAACACAAAATTTTAAAAAACTCAAGCAAGCCAAAAAGCATACAAATCACTGCAGGTCACAAGCCAAAACACACGTAGCAACTTGTAGCTTCCACGTTAAATTCTAAATAGGAATGTTCTGAGCAGGTGTGTGATACTGTTAGGGGTCTGTGTTGGGTCATCAGGGGTCTGAGCAGGTGGCTTGTTCCAACCCAGAGATGCCCAGGCCTTTGGATAGAGTGCTGGAGTGGGAGGTGGGGCTGTAGCAGGATCTTAGAGTCTTCATTCCAGCCCGAAGATTTCGGGCTTCTGTGCTGGGCTCATTCATTCTAACTACAAAATCAAGCTGTGACTTGGGCCAGGCTGTGTCCTAGGCTGCGAGGGAGATAAAAGTAGATCATTTTTATTCTCTGCTCTGGGGGAAGTGTAAAAAAAGATATAGTCTGGGTGCAGTGGCTCATGCCTGTAATTCTGGCACTCTGGGAGGCCGAGGCAGGTGGATCACCTGAGCTCAGGAGTTCAAGACCAGCCTGAGCATGAGCCAGACCTCATCTCTACTAAAAATACAAAAATTAGTTGGGGTCTGTGGTGGGCGCCTGTAGTCCCGGCTACCGAAGAGGCTGAGGCAAAAGAAATGCTTAAGCCCAAGAGTTTTGAGGTTGCTGTGAGCTGTGACACCAGGGCACTCTACCCAGGGTGACAAAGTGAGACTCTGTCTCAAAAAAAAAAAAAAGAAAGAAAAGGAAAAATATATTCTCACTGTTAAACAGCCAGAGGACAGTTTAAGGCAAATGTGAGGTAGAACATGATGGCCTTGTACAAGCCTTACTCAAAGCACATGGTTGTGGTGGTAGCATGGGGCTAGCTCAAGGAGAGCTCTGGGGCTCCGAGTTGCCTTGAGCTAATTCTCTAGTCTGTCCTGGGGCCTGGAAGCCCTGGAATCCCTGGGGTGAGATTGTCTTGATGAGCTCACCTCCATGTCCAAACAGGGTCATGGGCCTGGGAGGGCGAGGGGGGAACCTGCAGGTCCCTTTCAAACCCTGTCCTGGTTTGACTGCTGGACCCACAGGCATCAGGCCAGACCTCTTTGTCCCAGACAAACTTCTCCGGCCTCGGGAGAGGTGAGAAAGAGAGCCAGTCCTTGGCCTCCGTCAAAGGGAATGAAGGATAGTGTGAAGATTAGGGGACAGAGGGGTCGAGTTAAGAGGGTATGACTAATACGGCCGGTCATTCAGATAGGAGAGCACATTGTTCTCCGGCCCAGATGGTCCTTGGAATAAATCAGCTCAGGCAGAAGCGGGCTTCCATTGCAAGGAAGTTGGAGCAAGTGCCTGCCTGCTGCTCTACAATGACAAGGCCCAGGCCCCGGCCCTGAATAGCAGCCATTCAGCTTGCCACTGAGGGAGCTGGGACAGGGAGCGCGTGTAAATACGTCATGTCCCAGCCTCCCCGTCTCACAGAAGAGTGGATGAGTGTTTATGTTGTGAGGTGTGGGCACAGGGAGATTTTTACCTAGAGCCTGATCCTTTCCCAACTTTAGATTCCTACGCTGAGCGTCTTGTAAGTACTGTGGTCCCTGTTTAACCTTGTCTGCTTCAGCAGGCTGGAAGCCCTCCGAGGACAGGGCCTGTGTCAGGGGGTCTTTCTTATCAGTGTATCCCCAGGCCCCACCTAGCACAGAGGCTGGGTCATAGGAGGTGCTTCTTAGGTGGACGTGGAGGAAGGTTCTAGCAGTGTTCTTATTTTTCTCGATTGCTTTGTGCTAACAGCCCCTCCTCATTAATTATTTAATTTGTACACAAGTAAATAAATCAGCCATCCAGCTGTTGGCTCACATGACTCCCATCTGGGGACGTTATGAGGACTGAATGAGCTGGGTTAGGGGCACTGATCACAGCAGTCACATTGAGCCCAGGGTCATGAAGGTCCTTTATACTTGGGGCACTCCACTGACAGTGGGGCTTCGAAGCGGGACTTTGCGTCATAACCATTTCCAGGTAGATGCCCTCCCCAGTCCTCCTGGTTGGAGATTAGAGGGTGTACCCAGGATACAGAATATATGTGAGCATCACACACCTGGTGGCAATTTTTCTGGCACAGATGCCCATGTGCCACAGAAGAATCTGCCCTCTCCTCTGTGACCCCACTGTATCCATTCTCTGAGTTCTTTTCCTTTACAGAACCCACCTAGGCTCTTAGGAGTGAGGGTCAGGAGCAGCCAGGCAGCAGTATGACTGAGTAAATAAGAATAATCAAACAAGTACTCCCTGGAGAGAGTTTTCTTTCTGTGAAGATGTTAATTAATATGAAGGCTCCGTTCTTGCACGCCCAGGCAGCCTTTCTGTACAGCCCGTGTGTGACTGCTGCCTATATCATAGTGGGGGTGGTGGGAATGGGGGTGGAAGGGGTCTTCATCCCTTGAGGAATGAGCTCCTTTGGAGAATCAAGCCCTGTCCTATCTGTTCAGAGATTGAATAAGTTGTCGGGTCTTAACATTTAAAATGAAGAGCATATTAAACAAATGACATTGGAGTAGGTGAAGGCACCTGAGGCCTAGATGCAGTTGAGTTAGAAAATGTTGCAGAGATTCCACTGTTCTTTCTCCATGTCCTGATTTTCCGCCATCTGCAGGGTATTTCAAGAGACTCAAGCCTCAGGCTGCCCAAGAGGCAGTATTGGGTGATTTGGGGGCTGTTCCTCTCCCATGCATAGCTGGGACCTTGAACAGTCCTCAGGGCCATTCTCGAGTGCTCATTCTCCAGGCCCCACGGAGGGAGGCTTGGTCTTCAGCATTCTCTGACTGTGCTGGCATGACCAGGGAACTACAGTCTTCTCTTAATAGGCCATTGTCCCAGAATACAACTGCCACAGAATGATACAAGGGGAGGAAGGAAAGGGGATTGCGGCAGGTGGGATGTATGTTCTGGGAGCATTTGCAGAAGGGGGGGTGCAAATAAAGGATTAGTAAATTCTATGAGCACAATGGCTATGACTACATGGGTCTCCATCCAGTGTGAGTCTACTATTCCCTGCAGAGAAAACGCCAGTGAAGCTAGTGAATCCAGGACGAGGGCTAGTGTAGAGCCATTCTTTTTATTATTATTATGATTAAATCATAACTGTGTATGTTGATGCATTTATAGGGTTCAGTGTACTGATTTGATATACAGTGTGAAATGCTTACATTAAACTGATTAACACAGCCATCACAATTATATCCTTTTCTTAATGGTTTTGAAATGTACCATTGCATCATGCACATTAGGTGAGGTCCCCCCAAATACCTTCCCTCCTCCTGCCCCCCCAATGCCCTCGCTCACCTTTTCCCTTCTACTTTCTGGACTATAGTTATGTTTTACCATTCGTTTGAATTTGTGGGAGCTTATATTTGGATTTCAATAGTAGTATTGAGTACATTGGATATATTTTTTTCCCCTGTTCTTGAGATACTTTGCTAAAAAGAATATGTAGAGCCATTCTTGATATAAATGTCTGGAATAACAGGGTCTTTGTTGTCCTTGCCTTCCCCACTGATCCCTGAGGCTTGGAAAACCTGACATAGGGGCTCAGGTGGGAATATTTGGAAGGTTCTTCAAACCCACTGCTTTCAATGACCTTTGCTCAAATCCTCCACACCCACGATTACTCCATCCTGAATGACTAGAAAGTGCCATCCTCATGGCTTTTTATACTAACCTGAAAGTTTCCAACCCCCCCCACCCTTTAAGAAAAAGTTAGGAAGGAGCTATAAGATGATCCTCTAAGCATATGATGATCCCTTGTCCTCCTCATTGTTGAGTGTTCTTTGAACTTGAGAGGTAGGTGGAGGGATCAGGAAGTAGGCCTGAACCCAATGTCTGGCAGAGGTGGGAGCCTGCATGGGCACAGCCTGCATCAGGGGTCCTTTGCCTGGGAGCCGGCGAACACCTGGGGGCTGCCTGCATGGGCACATTTGCTTACCAGGATGCCTGGCACTCACTGTATTCACTGCTGGCAGGTCAAGTGTAGCGCCACAGGAAATCAAGAGGTGGGGGACTTGGGGCAGGGCTGAGAAAAACTCAAATTTGTCAAAATCCTGTTCAGCTCTTTAAAAAATGCATCAATTGGGCAGTGCCTGTGGCGGGTTCAAATCTGGCCCCAGCCAAACACTGCAAAAAAAAAAGCATCAATATTATCCCAGCAGGATGGTATTGGAGGTCATAATTTCTGTGTTACTGACCTTCCTTTTGGCATTTTAATTAGTCGCCCTGTTTTAGGGCTCTGCAGATCAAATCTCCAAACAGTGTGTCACACATACTACCATCTGAGGAGGGGCGAAAACCTACTAAGAATGTGATCTGGGGGAGCCCACTGTCTGGGTGTAGTGAGTTCGGACTGGGAGGAGAATATCCACAAAGGCCTGTGCCCAGCTCCTGATGCATATAAATACAAGTGCACACCTACCATGTTTCCCTGAAAATAAGACCTACCCAAAAAATAAGCCCTAGCAGAATCTCTATGTATTTATTAAATATAAGCCCAATAATAAGACCTAGTGATGGGTGTGGCTATGCAGATACACTGCATTTTGGTATGGAGAGGAAGACCTCCTCTGAAAATAAGCCCTAGTGTCTTCATTAGAAAAAATAAATATAAGATGTGGGCAGTGCCTGTGGCTCAAGGAGTAGGGCACCAGCTCCATATACCAGAGGTGGCAGGTTCGAACCTGGCCCCAGCCAAAAACTGCAAAAAATAAATATAAGACAGTGTCTTATTTGGGGGGAAACACGGTATAGACATGTGTATTAAAAGACACAGGTTGACATAGGGGCTCAGATGCCTGCAGCTCACAGGGAGTCTGGGCTGGTGGGTAGGTGGCTGGGGAGGGCAAGGAGGTATGTTTATTTGAGGTTGGTAAGAGTTGAATATTAACGACTTGGGCTCTGGAAATTATAACTTGCTAGAGACTCTGGCTCAAGCCCACGGAGGTATTCATTGGTTAATTTTTTTAATGTATTCATTTGTGTATTTTTTAAATTAATTATTTTTTTAATGTATTCATTTGTGTATTAATTCTTTCAGTAAATAGTTATTGAATACCTATAGTGTACCTAGTACTATATTAGGCTGGGAACACCATGGTGAGCAAAGCAGAATCCCTGTCCGCATGGCTCTCATGCTTCCTGGGGAGACAGGAGAAAGTGAGCAAGCCACGTGGAGCATCAATACTGTTGTATTGGGAGCCTAGGATGTAGTCAAGCACACGTGAGGGGCTTCAACTTGGGGGCCTCCTGGAGGAGTGTCATCTAAGCTGGCATCTGAAGGAGAAGAAGTTAAGCCAGATGTTGGGGGAATGGGGGAGAAAAGGAACACAGGTGGATGTTCAGACAAGTTCATGAATCTGAAAACAGGAGGGGAGGAGGGCTGAGATTGGATAGATAGACAGACATTAAATGGCGAAAAGCTCCTGAAACCATTTTAAGTAGTTTTGGCTTTTTCTGGGGACAGTAAGGAGCCACTAAAGGGTTTCTTAATAGGGGAGTGACATCAGATTAGTAGAAAAGTTACTCTGACTACATGGTTGTGACTACGTTGGAGGGTTTAAACTAAAGGCAGGTGGATTAGTTGAGAGGCTACTGCCATCATCAAGGCAAGAAATTATGGTAGATTGAATGAGTGTAGTTGTAATGGGGGTGGATTTTAAAAATGGACAAAAAGATACTGAAAGATGAAAGAAATTGGGTAACTCACCTATTAGTAGAAGTGAGAGAGAGGAATGTGGGGCGATGCCCCCTTTTTTTCCTTGGGTAATTGGATGATGGTGGAGTTCTTTGCTGAAATGAGGAAGAGAGGAGAGACAGCTTTGTCATTGTCACTGATGGGATAATGAACAGTTTGATGTCACCATAGTGAGGCACAGTGACATCCCAAGGTGGGGGCCAGGGACACCCAGGAGCCATATGGGTACATGGGGATGTCAGGAATTCAGAAAAGAACCCTCAGTGTGTATGTGACTGCTGAAGCCATCGAAGTGGGCGCGTTTACGTAACCAGAGTGTGTAGGATGAGAAGAGAGCCTGGAATAGACTCCAGAGGAGCCCCGACACATTCTGCCCTCCAGAACAATCTCAACCCGTGATGGAGAGTGAGGAGGAGCCCCTGGAAGAATAGGGGCTGTGAAGCTGCCTCAGAGGAAGACTAGAAAATGTCTGTTAGATTTAGGGATATGGGAGTTACTGGCTAGGAGAGGCTTTAGTCTTAGTGGACCAGTGTAAGCAGGAATGAGAGCACAGCGGGTGGAGGATTGCGTGAGCACTTGGGATCAGAGGCAGCAGGTGTAGGCAGCACTGGGAGTGGGGACAGGGTTCGTTAGACTGATCCAAGGGCAGGGTATGGCAGCTGGGTATAATGGAACGATGATGGACAGCAGAAATGGGCCAGGGGTCAGTGGGTAGTTGGAACGGAGGCCTTGAAGTGTGGACTAAATGAGAAAGAATGAAAGGAAAGGAATGCTGGGGAGGTGTTGGAAGATCAAAGAACCATACTGGCCAGGCACGGTGGCTCACGCCTGTAATCTTAGCACTCTGGGAGGCCAAGGCGGGTGGATTGCTTGAGCTCCTGAGTTCCAGGCCAGCCTGAGCAAGAATGAGACCCCATCTCTACTAAAAATGAAAAACTGAGTCAAGAGGATCACTGGAGCCCAGGAATTTGAGGTTGCTGAGAGCTATGATGCCACGGCACTCTATCAAGGGCAACAAAGTGAGAATATTTCTCAAAAAACAAAACAAAACAGTACTGGTGGTAGTAACTGGGTTAGAGAGCTTGAGATCTCAGTGAGAAGGAAGTTTGAAATTAGCACTTGAGAGCAGTGATTTTCAACCAGGGTGCCGTGAAAGGATCTTAGGTGTGCTGCAAAAAAATTTAAAGATTAACTAAATTATTTTTGAAAGAAGTTCAAAGCACAGTAAGTGTATTCTTTTTACTTTTTTTTTTTTTTGGTCAACATAATTTAGATGTACCGTGGAAGTTTAACTATAGGTTCAAGTGTGCCATGAGATAAAAAAAGGTTGAAAAACAACCGCTTTAGAGGTGTGGGTCTTCTTGGGGATGAAAGGCATGGAGTGTTCTCTCTCGGCACCCCCTGGAGGGGCCTCGGTACAGTTCACCTTGAGACCAGCCTGAGCAAGAGTAGGACCCCATCTCTACTGGCCAGTATGGTTCTTTGATCTTCCAACACCTCCCAATGCACCTGTCTTCGTCCCTCTCGTGCTGCTGTACCAGAATACCTGAGAGTGGGTGGTGATGTGTAAAGGACAGAAGTGCATTTCCTCACAGTTCTGGAGGCTGGGCAGTCCAAGATCAAGACTCCACCATCTGGTGAATGGCCGTCTTACTGCATCATCTCATCACGGAAGGCTAGAGGGTGTATGTGTGGGGGTAAACATGTCCTTTTATAAGGAACCCACTTCTGACTGAATGGCATTAATCCATGCGTGAGGGCAGAGCCCCCATGACCCAACCATCTCTCACTCTGCCCCCCTCCCAGCACCACTGCGCTGGGGATCAGAGTTCTGACACATTACCTTTTGGGGACACATCCAAACCTTATCAGTGCCTAAGTTAAAACACCGTTGTCCACTGACTTACATACCTGCATCTGACATGCTTCCTGCAGCCCACTGGATCCGTGTTCTCAACCATTCCCAATCCATTTCTCCATCCCCTACTGTGTGTCGCTGTGACAGACACTTTTCGTATATGATCTCAGATCCACCCAGCGACCCTGCATGGTGGGTATTACAACTCTAACACAGATGGGGGACTATCACCCAGCGATAACAGGCAATTTCTATGTGATTATGTAGCTAGTGAGTAAATGTCAGGGCCCGAATCTGAAGCCACATTTGGTCCTGCTTCCCAGCCAGGCTCTTTGCTCTCAGGCTGTAACCTTTCTTAGCATTGTACCCTGCACAGAATTGGAACCTAAGCCATGCAGGATGTATGAATAAGTAACTGGGGGAGGAATGCTAATACTTTCCAACACTGTGGGAAAGTAAAGAGGGAAAATGAACACCACTGGAAGGAGGAAGGGAGAAACCGGAAGATTTGGCAATCAAGTGGTGATGGTGTAGGATAGGAGGGACAAAGAAAGGTGTCTCTCCTGACAACACCTGATGGCCAGGGTGCTGGGCAGCCTGCCCGCTGGTGTGAGAGTCAGCTTTAGGGTCTCCATTTGATCTGGGGCCAACCTCAGGCTCCAGTATCATCAGGGAGTGGCCCAGAAGCTCAGATGAGGCATTGAAAGGAGATGGTGTCTGGGAAATAAAACCCACACCGGAGGAAAGAGGAACCCCAAGCCACTAAATGCCACTAAATGTTGCATTTCCTGTTTAGTGTCAGCGTCTAAGGCTGGGGTTTCTTTCCAGACCTTCCTTCAGAATATTGAGGTGGGTGTCTTGAGCCTGCTTGGGTGCAGGAGGGGAGGACCGTGTTGCCCACCAGTCATCTGGGAGTACACACACCACCTAATGTGGCTTGATGCCCAGCCACGTGCCTGCCACACTCTCCATCTCCCTTCCCTGGAACAGAGTTAGCCACTCAGGAGGGCAGCCTACTTGGGAGGAGGTTAGTTCCAGATTTTAAGATCACAGGAAGGGCTGGTGAACTTGGTGGCTTCTTATTTTTTCTCAACCATAATCAGATTTCTCTCCCACCCTCTCTGAATAGAATGGCAAAAAAGGATAGTCTCCATCCTTCCAGGCTTTAAGAACTATTACTGTCAGGTATGGTGGCTCACACCTGTAATCCCAGCACTTGAGGAGGTTGAGGCTGGAGGGTTGCTTGAGGCCAGGAGTTGGAGGTTACGGGGAGCTATGATCGTGCCACAGAATGCTTTGTTTTCTTAAAATAAAGAAAATTTAAAAAACTCAGATAATAAAAGCCATCATATGCAGCATGGAAACCCTCAGGCCTCCATGGCTGCCTCCCGTGCTTTCCCTGCTCAGTAGGCCTCCACATTTATCATCCTGTGTCCACCAGCCCCCCAGCCTGTCTCCTCCCAGTGTGGCTGCTGAGGAGACCTGGCAAATCTACTGGACTCATGCAAGGACGGCAGTAGGGAGGATTCACGTGTTGTTTCAGGGCCATTCCTGAAGTCCGCAGGCAAGTCCTGGGGCTCGGGAGGGCAGTGGCCCATCCTCCCCAGTGTTCCATATCAGGTACCCATGTGCACACTGTCTACTTGCTGGGCTCTACGTGCTGCAAGGACCAAGTGTGGAGTAGGTAGGGGAGGGTGTTGAGCAGATGGGGCCCCTTAGGCCTGCAGGATCACAAAACCTCCCCTCTTTATTTCACAGATGAGTTGAAGTCCAGAGAGATCAAATTCATTTGTTGAGTCCTTCAATCCACCTGTTTGTCCTTCTCCCCATCCAATAAATATTCATTGAACACCTGTCGGGTCGCAGAGATCCCCGGGTGTTTAGAAGTGAGGGTGCCGCTCTCAAGCAGCTTTCTTTCTGACAGGTAGGGAGGGATGCAGTTAAACTCAGATGTAAAGTCGCTCCCTGAGTGTCCAGGGCTGAAATGGAGGCTGGACCTCCCGCAGGACCCAGGCTCCTGCTTCCCAGGAGGCTGAGAGCGCAGTGCTGTTGTTCACTGCAGATGGAAAAGTTAGAAGGAATAAAACTAGGACGTGGTCTAGATACTTCCAGACAGCGGAAGGCTTGGAGGTGAACAGGTTGCTTCAGATCAAGGATTCATTTTCTCTTTTTTAATTTTGGTAAAAAATATATCTAGCATCAAATTTGCCAATGTAACCATTTTTAAGAGTACAGTTCAGCAGCATTAACTACATTCGCTTTGTTGAATAACTGTCACCACCCTCCATCTCCAAAGCTCCTTTCATCCTGTGAAACTGAAACTGTATATTCCTTAAACACTAACTCCCCATTCCCTCCTCCTCTCAGCCCATAGACAAGGGATTATTCGCCTTCCTGTGCCATGGATGCTTTGGGCAGTCTGGTGAAGCCTCTGAATCCTTTTTCAGCATGATGTCTGGAAATGCATAAAGTAAAATACACAGGATTATGATGAAAAACTTAAAATACAGATATCAAAATATTTTAAAAAAAACCATTTGTTGTGTAACAATATGTGGGATTCTTTGTTATCCCATTAACTGCCAGGAGCAAGCTGCGGTTGAATAACCATCATATATCTGCAGGCGTGGTTTGCATAAGCGATCTTTTGAGATAACCGCAACATTTCTAATGTAGTGTGAAAATTTTTGCAGTATCCATCAGTGACCAAGTAGTTACAAGTTCCTCTGATACAACTGGTCGGTTGCTTATATTCCCAGCTGAAGGGGGGGGGGGGATTTCAGTTGGAGGCTGGTGGAAATAAAGATGTCATTTTTTTCCCCCTCCGAGTTTACTGACCTCCTGTATTCTATCCACGGACAGCTGGAGGCTCTGTGGACTCCAGGATACGAAGCCCTGGCTAGACAAGAGTTTGCCCCTCTTTTATAGCTGGAGAGGCGGTGTGCATGGGGCTGGGGGCGTGCTGATGCGTGCAGGGCATCCCAGCCAACGGGAAAGGTGCCCCCATCTTCTGGGCTGCCAGCCTGCTGTCAGAGGTGGGCGGGGCCAGTGCCCCCTAGAAGTGTGCCTTCTGGCAGCTTCCCCCGCCCCCTTCCACCCCCTTGTCCAAGGACTCAATGCAGAAGGGAGCCATATGGTCCTTTGTGGACACATTTTCCCTAGTACAGTATCTTCCTGGTGTGAATACAGGGCCCTGCGGGCGCCCTGGTGTCAGCTGTCCCTTTCCTCCCCCACCCCCCGCAGCCAACCCCCTCCCACTCTCTGTAGCACATTGTGGGGGGCAAGCTCACTGAGTCGGGGAGCCCTGCAGAGTTGGGGTGAGTGAGGAGTCTTTTCAGAACCACCCCCCCCACACACTCACACAGAAAACTGTTGAAGTGAAGTCAAATGTCTCAAAGTCAGATCCCTTTTTAGTATGAATTTGCTGTGTCTCATTCTGAGCACTAATTCCAATTTAATTGCAAGTGGCCTGAAGCCTCTTCAATAGGAGTAACAAATGGTTTGATTTTGTAAACTTCATCAGACTGCATTTTAAATGCGACACAGTAGCCCAACTCGAATGCCAATGAAGCACTGGAGTAGCTCTCTGTTTACTAATTATCCGTTTTTACTCCAAGCCACGCTGGCTGGCTTGTCTGATTAAATCGGATTTGTGGGATAGAGAACAGCTAGCGAGTTTTCTCTATAGTAAACGAGATTGAAACTATGGGCCGCCTGGCTGCACACTGTAAATTATATTTCCTTTTAAAGGGGACGTGTCTCTTTTATTTCTCCATCATCCCTCCTGCATATTAAACTTTACCGCACAGAAATGGACCCGGTTGCTTCTAAGTCCAGCTTCACGCCCTACACCTGCTAGCCAGGTCACTTTCGTACTTCCCGTGGCCCTCTCTGAAGAACTGGAAAGGAAATTGGTGGCCATCCCATGCTCCCCTCCACCCTCCTTCTTCTTCCTCTTTATTTTGGGTTTTTTTCCTTACTTCATTTTAAAAAAAAATTTGGGATTAATATGAGGGTACGTGTGATTAGATTACATTGTTTGCAAGGTACAGTCTGAGTTGTAGTTGAGGTGTACCCTATGTTCCTCCGCTGTACCCCTTAGGTGGGAGCTTACGGAACCGCCCATTCTTCCATTATTTGAAAAGGTGCTTGTGATGACGTGGATTCCTAGAAACCACGCTGAGCTGGCTAACAGAGTTCTAGCAACAGAATTTACTGAGATCTAACACAGGCTGGGTTTTGTCCTTTCGGAGAGATGTGACCATGGGTGGTATTGGGCTAGGGCAGAAAGGCGGTGGGCATGAATTAGGAACGATAGCTTCGACAGTGAAAAAAAGAGAATTGATTTTTGAAAAATTAAATGTGTTCTTTTGATCCACCTGCCATGAGATCTTTTCCTCTGAATAGAATAAAATAAGGATCATCTGGTTTCTACCTGTGGTCCAGCAGAGAAGGCTGTGGTATAGATACCCCAGAGATCGAGGAGGTTGATGGTTCAGCCCCTTTGACTGAAGCCCAGGTTAGGGTAGTTGGTGTGTCCTCTCCCGCTCCCTGGCTGGGTCTGGGGTCCGGCCTTGCTCTTGGGCTCACTGTACTGTTTATTCCTCTGTCCCTCGGAAAGCGTAGCAGTCTCTGCCCTGGGTCCTTCCTGCACTGTGGGTGCACAGTAAGTGCACGAGGCCAGCACAAGGAACCCTGAACGAGGTGTAATCAGACTGTGCTTAAACTCTGTTGTGCTAGGACTTTAACCCCATGAGCTCCACCTGCCCCGCTCTTGGTCTCTATCTTTGTACTGGGAGCTTTTTTACATTTCAATTTGCTTTTGAATGTCCTGCAAAATTAACAGGATCTACACTTTCCCTTTTTTGGCCATTGTGTGTGGTACAGTGGGGAAGGCCTCACGGTGTCTGATAGCCTGGTTACCGTGGGAATGAATGGCTGCCACACTCTCAGGCCCACAGCCCTCCTTTTAATTGTTGACAGTAAAAAGCGTTTAAATGCTGCTTAATTTGTAATCATCTTCTGGGGTGGGGGAAAGAGAGGAGCCATTAAAATGTCAGTAAAATGAATACATCCTCTCTCTTTTTTTTGTTTTGTTTATTTATATGAGGTAGTTTTTTTCATTGCCCAGTGTTTGTGAGATATTTAAATGGCCCTGAAACAATCTGTATTTCATTTTATTTTGAGTTTCTGTCTTGCCCAACCCCTGCTCCCCTGCCCACTCCTTTCTGTCTCTGGGCCTTTGTCTTGCTCTGTCCCTTCTCTCTGTCCCCTCCTCTATCTGGGTCTTTACTCCCTCATCTCGGGAACATATTGATGTTCGCTGGAAATTTTATGCAGATCCCAGCTGAGTTTTTTTGGTCCCCCCCTCCAAGGATCCCACTCCTAGGCCCTCATTTCTCCCCAGGGACCTCAGGATGACTTGGGGAATGCCTGAAACTAGAGAGAGTGGCTCTCTACAGAAAATGTCTTACACACTTGAATACAAAAGACAAAAGAGAGCTGGGGATGATTTATTCTACAAATAAGGAAGCTGGGTCCATCTCCAGGTGGAAGCTCCATACCCTCCATTAGGTTCTGGACATGGTGCCCAGAACGTAAGTGCCTACTATGTACTGTGCTAAGGAAGTGAGACCACTGGATTCAGAGAGTCTGGTTCCCTGGGGTTGCCCAGGGGTCTTTTTTTCATCCCTGGGGGCATGAGAGAGAAAGTCCTAATGCCCCATTCCATCAGCCCACCTCCCCACCCCCACCCCCAGCACAGAGAGGCTTCTGGTACCCACAGACCCATCTCTCTCTCCCCGTGTTTGGCCCATTCTAGGAGGCCCTGAGCAGCCAGCTGGTGGTCCTCAGAAAGAGGACCTGGCAGGTTTCCTCAAGTCTTGCATTTGCCATCTCCTTTAAAATCCTTCCTTATAGGGATGCCTGAGAAAGGCTGGACCTAGGTTGGCACCTAGGAGGCAGCCAGTGCTAGATCTTTGCCTTGCCTGTGACTGTCCCTCTGTCAGCCCTAGAATGTAGTTCCCAAAGAAGCCTAAAGAATCTCTTTAAGTAAAAGAAGGCTGTCGGGTCAGACTTGGAGAGACAGAGCCTGCAGTGCCTCTCAGTGGGAGGGGGCCCTGTTCAGTCTGCCAGCTCCCCTACAGTAGGCCTAGAATCATTGAATAGTAGAGGCCAGAGAAACCCTCTAGGAATCATTGACTTCTCTCTTCGTTTTACTAGTGAGGAAACTGAGGCCCAGAGAGATCTAGTAACTTGCCCAAGAGTGCACAGTGAGTTAGTCACTGAGTTAGGACTTGAGGACTGAAGACACCAGGGCCTTCCACTCTTCGTTCCTCTGCTGTGAAAAGCTACCGAAAAAGGAGGGCATGAAGAGGAGGCTGAGATGGTGGGTAATCCTGGCCTGCCCTTGCCCACACCATCCTGACTCCTCATCACTTGGTGGGGGAGAGGGAGTTTTCTTCCCAGATGCCTCCAAGATCAGATGAGTTGGGGACCAAGGGACCCAGGTCCTCATGCAGCCTTGTTGAGAGGTGATAGGCAGAAAACCCGCCTATTACTGGGTTCTCTGTAGCTGCGTGTTATCTGGCTCCCTACCTGCCCCCAAGTGAGGAGAGTTGAGAGCCCTTGGGCTACAGGAGACCTGTGGAGAAATAGGAACCTGTCTGGCCCCTGTGGGCTTTATTCCTATAGAACAAGCAGTGTGGGGGAGCTGAGGAAGATGGTTCTTCTCTGTACCCTGGGGGAAGAAGTTGGGCACGAGGTCCTCAAGACCGCTTGATGCCCACCCGTCCGACCCCATGGTTTTTCCTTCTCCGAGACACCTCTCTGCCAACCTGGGAAGTCTCTGTGAGAGGCTTCTGGATCTTATCTCTCTGGGCCGGGCCGGCGGCTCTGCAGAGCCGGGCTAGGTTAGGCTACTGCAGGCTGCCCTTCTCTCAGGGCTGTTGAAGTTGGTCAGATTTTTCCATCGTGGGCCAATTAGTTTCACAAATGGGGGCCCCCGTGGTGCCAGGGCACATTTGTTCCGGGCCTGCGCACTGGCCGGGTCCCATTGTCCTGCCTCCCACCCCCGTGCGGGCCCATTGTCCTCACCCCCAGCGGGGGCTGCTTACCGCTGATTTATCCAGGCAGGCGTCCTGCGGGCTACAGGCTTCCCTGCCACAGCTGGCGGAGGTGCTTAAGGCCTCGAACCCCGTGACCTTTGCCCCAGTCCTGCTGTCATTTTGAAAGTTACAGACCAGAGGGCTGCATACTTGTCCGGATTTACTTTCCACCCCAAACCACCCTACACACACACACACACACTCACTCACTCACACTCCTTTTTCCTTTCTCCCTTACTCTTATGGTAGTTGTTTTAATTCGTCCTGGAACGTCCTCTTGGGTTCAGCGAGGAAGAGGCTGCTGGTGCAGGTGGGAGGAACCAGCAGAGGCAGCTGGTCTCTGCTCACATGGTTGGAAGCTGCTGCTTCCCTGGATGGGGTTTTTAATCTTCGTGTTCATTAGTTGACCCTCTGATGCGAAGTTGGGAGGAATGGAGGACCATATCCCAGCGAGTGTGGCCCTGCCAGTTAACCAGGACTCGGTTTGGCACCTTACAAGTAGTTTGCCCTTGGCTCCTTTGCTGCCAGAGGCCCCTGCACCTGAACTTGGAGGGGGTGGTAGCCAGGCAGCAAAGTGCAGACCTGGCCCCTTCTTAACTGTTCATTCTTTCACCTGCAAATCTCCTTTCCTTTCCTTTCCACCCCTTTTGCCGTCTTCCTCCCTCTCTGTCTCCCCTTCTTTGGCTCATTTGTTGGACTGATTGACAAAATTAGTAAATCCATTCATGTTACTTTTATTGTGAAGGTCTCAATAAATCCCCTATGTCCAGGGCGCACCTTAATGAGCTAGTGAGCTGACAAATTTGTTTACTGTAGCTGGAGGTGCCGAGTAATGAAATGCACTTGCGTCTGCAGCTCACCGCTAAACAAATACACGGTTCTCCCAGACCCAGCTCTGCTCGCTGCGGCTGCCCGAGGATGTAGCCAACATTCCCCAAGAGACTGAAAGTTGCGTGTGTAGTTTGAAAAATGTCATTACTCACCCATCCTTCCATTCATTTCATAGTTTTAGAACAAATCTGAATCAGCTGCTCAGTCTCTTCCCCTTTGTCATTATTCATTGAGGACACTTCTGCTCCCTTCACTAATGACACTAAAACCATCATATTCCCCCTTTCCCTTGTGGAATTGGAAGGTTGTATAGATGAACCGACGTCTTCCATGATTCTGAGATAGGATGGAAAGGAAAAACAGAGGTGGCGGGATAAGAAGGCCTAAAATTTGACAAGGTTGAAATTGACGATAAGGGTAGACGTGGAGGTTTTGGCTCTTGGTTTTTTGGGAAGAGGTAACTGAGTGACCCAGTGGCGAGTGAGTCTCTGCAGGAGAAACCACCCATGCTCCTGCTTGAAGCTAATTTAGTTTGAGGCACACCTTCGGAGATGTTTTTTCAGCCTTTTTACCCCTACTGGGAGAGAGGGTGCAGTTAGGAAAGGGGATGGTGGGGCTGGTCTCCCACCTGGTGGCACTTGACATTCCCAGGGGTCAGTGGGCTGACACATCCTTAAGCAGGGCTGACAGGCCCTAGAAGGCTGGGCGTGCCGAGCTCATCCCAAATGATCCTTAGCTGTGCTCAAGAGGAAAAATGGCAGGGAATTAAAAAGGGAGGGGGTCTTTGTCCAGAGATGCCCTGAAAATAAGCCACACCCTAGATGACAAAAGGGAGATGGCCTGGGCTGGGCTTTGTTCCTTTCTGTCTGTTCCTCCTCTTCTCCCACCACCAGCCTTTTCCATTCTGGACGAGGCAGAGAGTGTCCGTTCTTTGGGTGTGAGTCAGCCCGTGCCCCTGGCCTGTGCCTCTCCTTTTCTTACACAGAGCGGATGGTGCCGCTCACCTACCTTCTTCAGACCTGGGGGAAAGGGAGGAGAGGACAGGGAAATTTGGAAACGTGACCATTTAAGAGATGCTTTGGGTTTATGGTTACAAGGGCTACCCATGGCTGGAGATGGTGTCCTAGAAAAGAGCAGTCCCCCCCAGAACGTCAGAGGGAGCAGAAGGACAGAACTGGGGGGCTTGGGGTGGGGTGATGGCGGGTGGGAGATATGTCTAGTTTTAAATCAGGGTTTTTGTACCCGCCTCAGTTTGATATTTCTTTCTGTGGGCACCTGGGGTAGCAGGGGACGCTGCTCTTTGTTGGGTGAGGCTGGGTGGGTTTGGACGTGAGCAGCCCATCCGTGGTCCATGTGCACAGGCAGCAGCCCCAGCCCGCTTACCAAAAAAAGCCGGAGTATATTTAGATCCCTCCACTCCTTTGATTAAGAAACTGCTTATAGCGGGAGATAATAAGAGCCTTGCTCCAAGAAGGTGTAGCACCTGAACATCTTCTCCAGCTGTGTGCCCCTCTGATCCTGCTCCTTCCTTTCTATTAAAGAGCTAATTGGTATGGAAATGGCACAGGTGTAAACATGAAGGTTTTTGTGTCTCATAATTTCAGACCCTATCATCACCTGGGTGAAATAAATACCCTAGCTCGATGTCACCCTGCCTGCCTCCTGTTCCACCCTGGCCTGGCTTTCTCCCATTTTTTTTTTTTTTTGCTAAAATTAAACTTGTTTTAAATTGGCAGTCTTTGAGTTGTACATGCCCCGCATACCCGAACTGGCTGGACTGCTGTTGGGGGTTGGTGGGTCACCTTCTCCGAAGAGAGTTGATGCAAATGTGGCCCCGGGTATCTGCATGGACGCTGCCCGCATAGCCTAGAATTATACTCCTAGTTTGTCTTTGCCACGTGCATCCCTCCTCCTAGCTCAGATTCTCTTTGAGCAGATGCCTTGGGAGTCCAGTGAGCTTCTCATCCATTCTTCAGAAGAGCAGATAGGTGCTAATTCTTTGATGTGAGAAATTAGATTCTTGGGCCAAGGCTGATTTACATACCTGATTTATATTAGAATCTACAGATTGGTAGATAATAATACGTTTGTAGGATTTACATACTCAAGAGCATTTGTCAGTGGCTTCCTAACCGTGCTGAGGAGCTGGTATTGGAACGGGCAGGTTGGTTATGAATTCCGTGTCCTAGATGAAGACCCTGAGGTCTGGGACAGCAACTGCTTCACCCAGGATCGCAGGTCTAAGGAGGACTGGGGGATTCAGACTAGGGGTCTTCTGTTCCACGGTATGGTGTGGTAAAAATGGTCTTCCTATGGTCTTGGTCTGCTTCTGAGCAACAGAGTTCCGAATGTGAAGGGGGAACTAAGGGTCCTGTCCAGCCCACCAGATGGACATAAGCGGGCCCAGTGAGATCTGCAACTTGGGTCACTTGGCATTTCCAGTTTCCAAGGAGAATCTTGGATGCTCTCAGCAGGCAGCTTCATTTGTGAACTTTGGTCTGAACTCTCCCCAGACCTAGCTGTCTGTCTGTCCCATGGCTCCCTGTGCCTCCCCCACCACGGTGGGATTATCCCACACCTCCTTGTTTATCTTTTAATGCAACATGCAGTTATGGAGTGCCTGCTCTGTGCCAGGCCCTGTGCTGTGTGTTGGGGGACAGAAAGATGAATAGGACAGTTCTGCTTTGGAGGCCTACAACCTAGCAGGCAGAGCTGAATGTCAAAAAGTAATGCAATAAAGGGTTTTATATGCTGCAAAAGTCAGAGCTCCGAGGAAGGTAGTATTCTCGGCACTGAGTCCTAAGTGGTGTAACTCATCCAAGATACCTTCCCTAGGACCTGCTTCTTCGAAGCAGCCGGAGTCGATAAAACAACTTAGGCTTGTTAAAATGCAGGACTGCCGTGATTCATGATTGTTCTCTGCACAAGATGCCTAGCAGAGGAGGAAATAGAGGCTGAAATCCAGCCCTCTTGTTTTCTCACCAAAAATGTATGCCCAGGTGAGGGTCTGTGTCTGCCTAGAGGAAGACACATGATTTTATGATTCACACAAAGGCACGGTTTGGACAGGCATGGGCTCTGTGATCACTTGATGGTCATAGAGCTTTCTCACGTGGGTATCTCTTTGGATGTTCACAACAGCCACAAGCACTATGGCAAATGAGAGGTAAACTCTGATCCAGAGAAGTTAAATGATTATTTGCTCAGGGTCACAAGGAAGTGGGTGGCAGAGCCAAGACCCCATGCTTTTTTTTTTTCCCCTTGCGTCAAGTTGACCATATGATTTCTGAAGGTCTTGTTCACCTGGTTGGGGCTCCTCTTTTCTCCCCACTGGTACCAAGCCTGATGTCTGTACATAGTGGAGGATGGAACTCAGGCGTAGAAGGGAACAGAATGTTCCAGCGCTGCTGGCCCCCTTGCCCTCCTGCACATCTCACAGCAGCTAATGAATTGCTAATACAATTTTCTAGATAATTTTATTTCCATAGTCCCACATTTTAATGTGTTTCCAAAAGCTAGCATTTATTTGCTTAATCTCCCAGTGTAATAGAATCTGCCCTGACTCATCATACATGCGAACAATCAGCTAGGCAGAAATGGCAGCAAATTGTTTAATAACTCAAATCTAGTCTCTAGATTTTTAACTTACATGCACCAATAGCTTTCCTTGTGTCTCATCTCCTTCTCCCCCTCCCTTTCCTCTTTTTCTTTCTTTTTTTTTTTTAAATACTTTTCCATCATCATGAGTGTTGGTCTCCAAGCAGAAGAATGGGCTAAGTGGATAGAGAACCTCAGAGCCCCTGTTCTTCCCTTGTGAGCTGTGGTTGGTGGATAAGTGACCAGGGAGAGCCCCTACGCCGGTGACATGTCCTGGGAAGGGGAGATAGACCATTGTAGGAGCATCAGCACATAGAACTTTAAACCTGCCGGCCAAGTTCAGAACAGGCTGTCTGAGAACACTCTTCCCATTCTAGCTCAAGCACCGGTCCTAATGTCCTGCTTTCCCAGGATTTTGCTTCTCCATCTGACCGCCTGTCTTTATAGTCTCTGCTCTTGTCTGGTCTCCATTCTTCTCTGGTAATAGCACAAAAGCCAGATGCCCTCTCCTGCTTCCAGCCACTTGGCCACTGCTGTTCATGCCCAGAGGCTTTGCCTTCAAATCCACGATGGATCGTGCCAGTACCAACCTGTTTTAGACCAGGCTGCTGTAACCAATTACCTTCGTCTAGATGGCTTAGAAACATTGATGTCTCACAGTTTTGGGGGCGGGAGATTCGAGCTCAGGGTGCCAGCATGGTTGGGTTCTGGGGAGGGCCCTCTTCCAGGTTACAGATTGCTGACTTCTCACTGTGTCCTCCCATGGTGGAAAGGGCCAGTTGGCTCTCTGGGGACTCTTTCTATAAGGACACTAACCCCATTCACAAGGGTGCTACTCTCATGGCCCACCTCCTAATCCTGACACACTGGGGCTTAGAATTTCACAATAGGAGTCGTGGGCAGACGTCAGGACCCTAGCCACCCGCATCCCCTTGGTGGCACTGCATTGCCTGCAAAATGCAGTTCAGTCTGTCCTACCTGGGATCTAGCCCAGCACCTCCCCAGCTTGATTCCAGCCCAGGGCTTATCCCTTGCCCCACCTGCTCTGAAATTCGCCTTCAGTGTCTCCTTAGCCTGTACCTGTGCCCCACCCTCCACTCCTCGCTTCCCAGATATGCTTTATTTCTCAAAGCCTAGCTCAGAATCTTCTCTGGAGCCCTTTGGGTGCTGTCTTACCCTCTGGACAGCTGTTGACTGGTCGGCATCCCCGATGAGTGCGGGAGCCAGTCTCCTGGTCACTTAGCACAATGCTGCACTTGGTGTGGGTTCAGCAAGTCAGGGGAATAGACATGAAGTGGGTCCAGGCCATCCTCAGACAGGGGCGGCAAAATAGGGCAGCCTCGAGGGGCCTTGGAAAGAGCCAGAAGGCAGACTGCTGTAAGGTCCTACCAGGGATGCCATTAATGTCCCCTCTGACCTGGGTTCCCTCCATGCTGGGGGTCTCTGAGGATGGATAAGGGGAAGTCTTGGCTTGTACGGGGCACGGCTTGCCTGGGAAGCTGGCTCCATCTTACTGATTTGAGGCAGCTGTTTGAACACCTGGCCTAATCAGGGCTCTCATGGGGGTGGGTGTTAAGGGCAGAGAGGGGACCAGCACTGTGGGCCTCAGGTTGAGGCAGCAGGGCCTGCCGAGCACATAACATGTTACAGATGGACTCCACTCCTGTGCACATGGGGCGGGACCTCAAGGGACTCCCTGTCATCTCTGGGTGCTGCCTTTACCGGGGCAGACCATATTCCCAGCGGGGGAGGAAGGCCTCAGAGAGCTGTGCCTCATAACCCGGCCCCAGCTGCCTGTCCGTTCCCCTGGCCCAGGGTTCTCACACCATTGCTGGATGCATCAGCACTCTGTACAGTCCCAACCGGGCCCTTTCTAGGGGATGCCCAGATAGGCAGGTGTCTGGCCTGGAGGGAAATTGGGCCCAACCAACCTCATGGTTTCTGAAATCAAACCAAGTTATTTCCAGATCTAAACTTTACCTCTAAGTGTGCAACTTTAGGCAGTTTATTTAATCTATTTTCCCATTTGCAAAAAGAGGTTAAGAGTGCCTGCCTTTTGGGGTCGGAAGTTTTAGATGAGAGGACAAGATAGATGAAGCACCTAGCACCATGCCTGTATTCTCTCCATCCACTGTTCCCAACTGCAGGTGGGATGGGCATGGCTCCAGGGGCCGGACCTTAGTATCTGCAAATGGAGTAGTGGGAGGTGAGGGGCAGAGGAGTGGAGGAAGAGAGCGGCAGGCCTTGCCTTCCCACTGGTCCATTCCAAAGCTGGCCATGAGCAGGTGTGAGGGCCACACCACAGACTGCTCCCTTGCTGTCTGTACCAGTGGGCTGAGAAGGCAGTGAGACCATAATGGCTTCCCTTCTCTTCACCCCCACCTTCCACCAGAAGTTCCCTGACTCCAAACCAAGTGGCCCACGTCTTCCAGCATCCGTATCTGTCGCCCTCCCTGCACTTTGGAGTAGGTTGATGGGTACTAGGCCCACCCACCTTCCCTTCTTGCACACACAGGAGATGTTCCCAAATGCCCTCACAGAGAAACCAGCAGATGAGTCTAGGGCAGGTGTCCTTAAACTATGGCCCGTGGGCCACATGTGGCCTGCCAAGGACATTTATCTGGCCCGCTGGGTGTTTTTGCCACCGCTGCCTGTCCTGCTTAGCAGCTGACTCGTCCTAGGACCCGCAGTTCGGCCCACCAACGTTCTGAGAGCTGGTGAACTGGCCCCCTGTTTAAAAAGTTTGAGTACCCCTTGTCTAGGGAAACAGTCCACAGTGGTGGGCAGGGAGCTGCCAGTGAGGACTCAGATGACAGGTGAGAGCCTTCTGCGTGGGGTGCTGCAGCCAGCAAAGCTGTGGCTGCAGAGCGGCTTTGACAGTGGACGGGTAACAAACACAGCAGCCTGCACTTGTGGGGTCCTGGGGAGATCTGTGCTGCTGGTCAGCACAGGAAACAGCCAGACAGAATCAAATGAAAACTCACGTCACTGGTTAGCTTAAAATTCTTTGACTATTGCTTATTGGGCTTGGGATGAAACCTACAGCTTTTGACATGGTTTTGAAGACTCCACATGACCTGGCCCCTGCCTGCCTTCCTCTTTGCCTCCCCAGCCACACAATGTCATTCCCGTGTGATCCCCCCATCTGCCGAATTTCTTTACATCCCAGGGTGTTCACAGACACTGTTCTATCTTTGATGATGAAAGCAGAAACTTTTGTAGGTTCTTCCATGGTTCTGTTGCCCAGGGCCAAAAGGACAGTCCTACTTGTAGAAAGTACCAAGTGATACTTGGTGAGTGAAGGGGTCCTTAAGATTCAAGCTGTAGCGAATGGAGAAGTGGTTTAAAAAAGCAGGATCTATAGTTAGCCTTGGGACAGGATTAAAATCCAGGCTGCCTAGGTAGGAATCCTAGCTCTGCCACTTAGGAATTCTGTGGGACTTTGGATGAGTTATTTAATCTTTCCATGCCTCAGTTTCCTCATCTGAAAGATGAGGATAATAGAACCTGCCTTTGTAGATTTGTATCATTATTATTAGACAATACCTGGCGCTCTTTGTCTCTGTTACTGTTACTCCTTGCAGGGCCCGGCCTGGCTCCCCACCTCAGTGACCTGCACCTGACATGTGCCTTTTGTACCCTGCTTCTCTTAATAGCTTCCGGCTCACTTGCACTGTACGCTTGCCCTTGAGATGTGTTGTAATGTCTTCCTCCCACTGGACTTCAAGTTCTGAAGAGGATTCCGTCCACCGCGGGATCACCTGCTGGGTGCTGCATCAGCTTTGCATAGCCAAGGCCCTCTCAACATTTGCCCCCAGTGTGGGAGTTCGGACGTGTCTGTCTGAAGCTGGCTTTTGCTCTAGATGAGCAAAGACTCGGCCTTGGGATTCCGCCCTCCTGAGGCTGCCCTCTCCTGTCTCCCGCAGGCACAGACATGGCCGTCTTCTGTCTGCTGTGTGGGAAGCGGTTCCAGGCCCAGAGTGCGCTCCAGCAGCACATGGAGGTCCACGCCGGCGTGCGCAGCTACATCTGCAGCGAGTGCAACCGCACCTTCCCCAGCCACACGGCCCTCAAGCGCCACCTGCGCTCACACACAGGTAGGCCAGTCTGGGTGATGGCGGACGGGGTCTCTGGGAGCCAATGTCTGATGTACCTCCAAAGACAGAAAGTGGAGGTGCCAGGCTGAGTCAGCCCTCAGCCCGCCTCTGCTCAAGGGGTAGACACCCGGGCTTCCTGCCCTGCAAGTTCATGTAGATAGATCTTCTCCCCAGCCCCTCCTGTGACTTGTTGGCTCAAGAAATCTTTCTATGCCCAGTATAGAGCGTGCTCATTCAATATGCAGATTCTCGGGTCTCATCCTCAGAAGCTTTGATTCCTTGAGTCTGGGGTGGGATTCAAATGACAGCATTACTAATAAGTATTCTGATGCAGGTGGACCCAGAAGGAATTTTGATAAAAACTGACCGGCTGGGTCTCTTGCTGTGTGTGCCCCCACCCCTCCCATCCACACACATCCTAAGTCAGCTGCGGGCTTTCCAGCGCATGTGAAAGAGGAGGTTCTCCTTTCTCTGTAGTAGAAGGCCTCCACTTGGGCCTTGACCTTGTTTAGGGAAGACAGTGAGGGTATTCAAACTGAGGACCATGAAACAGCCCTGCTCAGCCAGTTCCAGAGCATGGGCTAAGTGAGGGGTTGGGAGTTAAGGTGGCTTGGCCAGGGGCCTAGGTCCTGGCCACTCCCTGACGCCATCCTCTAGGTTTGGGGATGACACTTGGTCCCCAAGGGCCAGAGTCATGTTTCCTTGCAACAGGCCCTGGGCGTTCCCCTAGCAAGGGAATGGATGAGTTAAATGCCTTCATTTCTCTGAGACAAAATTAAGGCTCTTCGGAGTGTTCCAGGGTAAAGGAATGCCTGTGTTCCTGAGTCTGCCTGTGTGTGTCCTGTGCCCTGTTGACAGGGGCCAGGCCTTGCCGTGGGTGTGAAATAGTGTGTATGTGTGCATCTGCTCAGAGCATGAAAAGTTGGAAAACCCCTCTGCGCCTCAGAGAGGCATGGAAGGCCCCTCTCTGCCCATTCTTGAGTCTTGTTGCAGCTCAGGCACTGAGTGGAAGGCCAGGCCTTATACAAGTCGCAGGCTCTGCCACGTAAGGGAGGGCTGAGCTGGCCTGTCTGCCAGCAGTGGGCTTCTTCCCCAATGCGCCAGCCTGGTCTCTCTCTTCCAGATGCCATTCTGCCCAGGCAGCACCTTAGCTCCACCAGATTTGCTCAGAACTTCGTGAAACTACTGGGATGGGACAGGGGGAGGTCCCAGAGGGTGGAGTCAGATCAGTTTGCTTCATGTGATAGGAACGTTCCCAACCCTGTGAAAGCCGCCCTGACACACCCTGATCTCCCTGTGCTACTTTCTAAGACTCAGATATCTAAATGTCACATGCCCTTGTGTCAGTCACGGCTCAGCTCTGTGGGGAGGGACTATTTCCAGAGTTTGAGAGAAGCCCTTGCTTATTCTAGGAAAAGAGGAACACGCTCACAACCCATGCACACAGACAACCATGGGTTTCGCTCCAGCGAGGTGCTGTGCACACAAGCCAGATACAGGCTGTGCACCCCCCACACAATGGCTCATTAATATTCTGTGTTCTTGGCCCGTCTGCTACTGGGCCGGGCATTTAGCATCGGCAGCTGCGTTTGGTAGGTTAGTCCAGCCGCGCTCTTGGCATTGATGGATCCCTGATTCACACGGCTCATCATATAATAAACTCTCAGCTGTGCTGATGGGAGGGGCTTGGAGGGAGGGGCCTGAGGAACCGAAGGGATGGGGCCCGGTGGGGACGACAACAGCGAGGACAAGGACACTGGGCTTGGCCAGAGCCAGGGAAACCGCCAAGTAAGGACAGATTGGGGGCTGGGGGGGTCACAGGTGCACTGTGCAGGCCGGAGGGGGCTCTAATTAGTCTCGTTTGTCCTGCACTTAATGTCAAGCTCATTAAAGAGGCTACAGAGTTAATCAACATACCACAAATTGGATTTTGAGTTCTGCAGCCAGTTTTGTGTACATTATGGCAACACTGACACGATTAACCCTCGGGGTTTCAGGCCAGGTGGTCGCCATGCTTCAAAATCTGGGTGAAGATTGTGCGTGTGTGCTTGTGTGTGTGTGTGTGTGTGTTGGTGACTTTCTTTTTTCTTCCTTCTAAATTCTTTTTATTTCTTTCCCTGGGCAGACTCAGGAGATTTCTCTTTTAAACTCATTTATTATGTGATCCACTTTCTAATTAAATTCATAAAAATCTGATCAAACAAACCCCTCTGTCTTAACCCTTTGTTTTTTAAACTCTCAGGGCCCTCCTCTGGAGGTGAAAGGTACAGGCGGCACCCCCGGCCCCATCTCACCGCCTTCCCCTCCCGGCTGGGTGGCTGCTGATGTACATTTTAATTACTGGCTCGGGCTGAAAGTCTCACGTGGCCCTTGCTTTATTTATTTATTTATATCTTAATGAGGATACTGAATCTTTGATTAAAGTCGTAATCGTTGCCGATCTGGTGAGGAGGGGGAGCTGGATGTCAGACTAGACGGGGCCCTGTACAAGCACAGACACACATAGAGAGTGGCATACAGGCACACACAGACTGACCCATGCTCCATCACACACACAGCTAATTTGTACCTGGGTCTGCATGGGCCTCCACTCCCCCTGGCTTTAATGGGGCTGGGTTGCCAGGCAGTCCCCATAGCTCAGGCTGAGAACCCTAGGACTCAGTCTATCCCCAAATCTGCACAGACAGAACTCACTGGCCATGCTTCTGAGCCAGGACTGTGCCTCCTAAATTGGGGTGTACTGGTGTTAAGGGGGGACTCGGCTCTCTGAGCTTCTCCAGCCGGATTCCCCAGTGGAGGTCTTGTCCCCCCAACCCCACACCTTCAGTGTTTCTTGCAAATCTTCCACCCATGAGGGAGTCATCCAGTGAACACACCCAGCACACCACTTCCCCACAGAGCCTTAAAAACCCTTCAAAGCCATCAGAAGAGGTAAGAATTTATGTGGGGACAGAGGCCTGCCTTCGGGGCGGGGGGAGGTTTGGTTAGCAGCCCGAGGAGGGGAGAAAGCAGAGAGAGTAAAATATCATTTTAAAGAGGAAGAGAAGGCGCAGGCATGTGAGTCTATAACGAGAAGGACAATTTATGCCCAGGCACGAGCGCAGTTTGACATGGGGATAATGAAAAAACGTAGGTCATTGTGGATGACTTAAACCTTCAGCAGCTGAAGAAAATGTATGAAATGCAGAGGGCATTACACGGTTGGCAGCCCCGCACATCTGCAGAGGGGCGAGTGAAATACAGTGGGCCATTCTTTACCATAAACTGTGGTTGTTGGAGATGCAGCCCAGAGAAATTGTAATTACAGTGACAAGACGAATCAGCGATATTTAAATATTCATGAACAAAGTCTGGGGTGATCAATCTATCTTTATTGTCTGCGCCTTCACTCCTGTAATAAATAAGTAGCTGGAGTCCTCACCTTTCATCCCCCAAGCTCCCCACTATGAGTACAGAAGGCAAGATGGTTCATCCATACACCCCAACCTCTCCCAGTGGGGGATTTAAGAACAGATACCCCAAGAGGATGCTGACAGGCCTAGACTCCAGACCAGGAAGTCGATTCTCCCCAAACATCGTATACCCAGCATTTCTGACGTGTCTGTCTGGGCCTTCACTGTGCCACGTGCTGAGGCTTCCAGGTGGATCAGCTTCCTCCTTACCTTGAGTTGCTTTCTCTCTCGGGCTCTGTCGGGCTTGCTGGTAAATACAGTAACAGTGTGTCCCACTAGCAATGTGATCTGAGGGTCCAGACTGTGGATCCAGACCTCAGCTTGAAACCCAGCTCAACTTATTACTCACTGACCTTGGAGATGATGTTGAAGCATCTGTACGCTTTTCATTTTCCTCATCTGTGAAATGAAAGTAATATCTTTCTTTCAGAGTGTTACCATGATCATGTGATGTGCTGACCAGTCACAGCACACTTTCCCGTGAGCCCAGACCAGCCCCGTTGGCAATCGTACCAATACTTCAGCAGAGGAGCGAGCGCTCAGCAAATGTGGGCCCCCTTAATGTGAGAGTGCCATAAAAAGAACAAAATGCTAGATGTTTCTTCACTTTGGGGGACAGAGAAAAGAACTGTAACTCATTCCACTTGGGGGACTAAAGGGAAGCTTTCAGACAGGGGTGATGTTTGAGCTGGGCTTTGACGGGTGATTAGGAGTTCAACAGGGAGAAAAAGAGAAAATCAGGCAGAGGAGACAGTTGTATTAAATTATGGAGGAAAGAAAGAAAGAGTAGAAGGTATTTAAGGGACGATGAGAAGTTCCACCGATTGGAAAGGTTTTTTTTTGGAAGTCAGGGAAGTCAGGCTGGAGCAACTTTTACCCTTGACTTAGAGGAAGGGAAGAAGAGGCAGTTTGAGAATCAAGAGGGTCAGGTCTCAAGTCCCCAGGCTCCTCTCTTCTGGGTTCTGCTGAACCACATGGGCCCTCCTTTCCCTGGACTGGCCCTTGCCCTACAGACAACTGCTGGGCCACAGTGAAGTGTGGACATGTGTGAACACTCCCTGCTCATGCTGTGAGGACCTGCAGAGGCCGTGGGTCCTTAATTTATCTTTGCAGGTGGTGAAGACAGGCAGTCTCATCCTCCGGAAGCACTGAATGTGCCCTTCCGTCCCCGGAAGAGAAGGCAGGGAGAGGCAAAGGCCTGATGCAGCCTCTTGTCTCCCCAGGTGATCACCCATACGAGTGTGAGTTCTGTGGCAGCTGCTTCCGGGATGAGAGCACGCTCAAGAGCCACAAGCGCATCCACACGGGCGAGAAGCCCTACGAGTGCAATGGCTGCGGCAAGAAGTTCAGCCTCAAGCACCAGCTGGAGACGCACTATAGGGTGCACACAGGTACTGAAGGCCAGAAGGGCACCCGAGCGGGCTCTGGGACCGGGGAGGGGTGGGGAGCAGGTGGTCTTGCAGAGGAGCCCAAGTGAGGATGATCCGGGGCTGAACCAACGAGCAGAAGAGGTTCAATTAAGACCCGAGAGTCCCCACCTGCTTCTCAAGGCCAAGGCAGACACTGCTGACCAGTCACAGCACACTTTCCTCTGAGCCCAGACCAGCCCTCCTGGCAGCTGTACCAATAGTTCAGAGAAGAAGTAGAAGTTGATATCTATCTGTGAGTTCTGAATTAGGGCTAAGTTGGCCTGATGGGCTGAAGGTGAAGGTCAGGGTGGGTATATGTTACTAGAGGGTCAGAGTAAGAGTCAGGGTGCCTTGAATTAGATGATGGCAATGGCTGGGAAGTTATAAACTTAGATGGAGTGGGTTCTGAGATGAGAGCCAATGTGTTTGATAACTCCATGTATATATAACTTTTACCGTCTCAAAGTGCCTTCATATCATTTTTTTAATATAAAAGAAATGAGAACAGCTATTTTTCCTGGGGTCTGAAGACAGAACAAGTGGAAAGGACTTCCAGAATTTTCCATGTTGGGGGCATTAGAGTCTTGGACCTGTTTGGGAAAGCTGATTCGACACATTTTTTTCCCCCAGCTTGAAGTTCAGGGACATCTCTGGGATTACTTAAAATTGACCACTATAGGAGTGGCCAGTTAACCATTGACAAATGCTGCAAATTGGGGCTTTTTGGAGAGCCAGTTGTTAAACATTTATCACCAGCAGGCTGCTGGGAGGGCTACGTAGATATTCAGAGGATCTCATCTGAGGATAAGAGATGGTGGAACCTGGGAAACTAGGAAGACCCCCCTGATTCTGGGAGACAGCTGTCCTGTCCAGAGGAAGGGGGAGAGGTGACCTCAGGCAGGTCCTGCTGGCTTGGAGGAGAGTGTGTTGCTGTGGGAGGGTAGGGGCAGAGCAGACAGGGAGCAGTGAGCTGTGTGTTGTCAGAGCTCAGTTTTTTTTTTCCTCCAGCTTGAGCCCACAGGAGAGGATGGGGTGTTCATCTCAGATAAGTGTGGTGACCCAGAGGATTTCCCCGAGCCCTGGGGTTTCCTTTAGCCCCTTGTTGAGGATGTGACCTGGTGGTTGGATCATTAAAGGCATTGGCAGTGACTATTGTAAATAGCTGGTCAATAGTTAGATCACTTTGGCTGTTCATTACTTCATTATTTGCTGGGGCCTCCGTGCAGAGGAGTATCGATGGCGAGATGGCTGGCCAGTTAATTACTGTATTGAAACAAGGTTCCCTTACATCCTCTGCTCAGCTCCAGGGCACTCGAGCGGAGGGGAGGTTGGAGTAGCAGGCTAGGGTGTGGGTGTAAACTCCATGGGTTCTTGGTCCCTTCTGCCTCCCTGACCCCAGTGGGGAAGGCAGGGCCCAGGGCAAGTCCTCAGTGCTCTGGCGGGATTAGTGTCCCCAGAGGCAGCATGTTTGAAGGGCTGGGTTCCCTGGATTTACCTGCACCCCTGCTCCCCACCATCTGCAGCCCTGAAAGGACTCCATCCACCTGCTCGCTCTGGATGGAACTGTGGCCTGAAGAGCCCTCCCCTGGGTTTCTGGGGCCTTAGTGTTCCCGTTCGAGGCCTTCATTTTCTTAATCAGAGAGGGCAAAGACTATGACTTTGGGAGAGTTAAGAATGGTAAGACACGGCCAAGCATGGTGGCTCATGTCTATAATCGTAGCACTCTGGGAGGCTGAGGCCAGTGGATTGCTTGAGCTCAAGAGTTTGAGGTTGCTGTAAGCTATGATGCCATGTCACTCTACCATGGGTGACAAAGTGAGACTCTGTCTCAAAAAAAAAAAAAGGTAAGACAAGGGGCTAGGGCCATGTGCTGGACAGTCCAGTAGCCACATCGTAATCAGTTACGATGAAATCAAAGTGCAGTGTGGCAGTCGCACTCACGGCCCTTGTTAGTAGCCGTGTGACTACGGCTGCCATCTGCCCATCCTCACTTCCTCTGCCCTGTCCCCTCCAGGTGAGAAGCCCTTTGAGTGTAAGCTGTGCCACCAGCGCTCCCGGGACTACTCGGCTATGATCAAGCACTTGCGAACGCACAACGGCGCCTCACCCTACCAGTGCACCATCTGCACGGAGTACTGCCCCAGCCTCTCCTCCATGCAGAAGCACATGAAGGGCCACAAGCCCGAGGAGATCCCACCCGACTGGAGGATAGAGAAGACTTACCTCTACCTGTGCTACGTGTGAAGGGCCGCCTGGCCTGGAGCAGGGCAGGGAGCAAGGAAAGAAGAGGAGAGCGAGATGGAGGAAGAACTGGGGGGGGAGGAAGGAAAAGGAAAAAAAAAAGAAGGGGGAAATCTGATAACTGTTTGGCCTTGGATTCTCTCTGGGGCTCCAGGTGCCCTGGATGCCCCAGCCACTGCCCCTTCCCTGAAAGCCTCTGCCCTTCTTGCCTGGCTGGGGGTTTGCCTGATTTGGGGGTGGGGGGTGAGGGTGGTTTGTTTTGTTCACTCAGATGGTGGCATATTTTTCTTCTCCCTCTACCCAGACCCCCTTGTTATGTCCAGAGATGGAGGCTAGGCAGTGGGTGAGAGGTCCTCTGCCTGCCTCCTCTGAAGGTGACCCGAAGGGAGTGGGGGGGGGGGCTCCTCTGCAGATGTGGGGGCTGAGCCACCAGTTGGCACTCATATGGCAGCTCTGGTTGACTGGAGGAAGTCTTGGGTGGGGAAGGGCTCTCTTTCTCTTCCCAGCACTCAGTCCGTCCGCTGCTCCTCTGCTCTGCCATGCCTGGCGTCTCCTTGTGGCCTCTGAAAGCTTCATGGCCCCTGTCCCCTGCCCACTGCCCCCTCTCTTTGCTCCCAGCCTCCCCTTGGCTCCTGTCCTCCACATCCTGGGGGACACCCAGCCCCACATCCCCCTCCACTTCCCAGTGGGAAAGCTACATATGACTCCAGAGCTTCTCTCACTCTTAGCCTTCTGCGGACACAAAACTAAGTAAATCAAATACCCTACCCCTTTTCAAGCCCTGTGATGGGCAAGATTCCTGCTGAGCTGCTTCCAAAATGGAAGAACATACAAGTAAATATCTAATATCCTACCAGAGAGAACCCCCTATTGCCCTGTGTCAGTGTCTGGGCAAAGGAATCCATGAAGGGGCTCGTGGCCCAAAGTAATGTGGTCAATGTCTGTCTCCAGATGGGCCCTACACCCGGAGAAGGGGACATCCTGCCCAGGGTGGGGCTGGCTGGTCAGGGGAGGAAAGTGTCAAGTCACCCTGGGGACCCCAGGTACAGTGAGCTCAGCGGGAAAACCCAGGTCCAGGGAGTAGCACAGAATTCCCGACTCACAGGGCCCCTCAGCCCACGGGGAGGAGGAGAGGAGGAGTTGAAAGCGCTTTGGCCTTGTGTTACATTTTGCTTCTGTTTCCGTGTCCCCTTTTAGCACATTGTACTTGAATTACCTCAGTTTTTTGTGACCTCATGAGCTTTTTTAACCTCTGTATCTCTTTTTTGTTGTTGTTGTTGGGGGTAAAAGGAATGGGGAGGGCATCCTTTTCTGTTTCTTGTGTAAATGAATAGTTGTTTTTATAGACTTCAGCTGGCCAGGGCCACCCCATGCCCCTGAAGACCAGCCTCCAGCGAGAAGGAGCTGTGTGAAGGGATTGACACACAGGATCTAAATGTGAGGGCTGGGAGGGGATGGTGCATCAGCCCTCACTGTCCCCATGGAGCACTCGGGAGTCACCCCTGGGCTCTGCTTGGAGCATGGAGTCACCTGGGCCCAGCAGCAGTTCTGCACAGAACACTCTTATCTGTTGGGTTGTTCAAGCTGGAGGGTGTGTGCTATTCAGATCCCTGCAACTGTGCCCCAACTCTACGTGCATTATCATTGCCAAAATTGGGTCTTTTTCTCTCAGCTGGCCAGGGGGTGAAGTGGCCTTTATTTTGTTGTGTTGGGGTGGGGGTGTTATTTTTCTAAAAGCTACCTCTTATGTTTGTCCCGTTATTCTTTGGTCCCTCCTTGCCTCCCATTCTGCTGCTCTCCCCCCCTCCTTTCCCCAAGCTCCCCCACCCCCACCCCTCCTCCCTAATTTTGGAAAGCACATTTGCAATATCCGTTGTTTGCTTTGGGACGGGCCCTCCGTTTCATCTCATGCTTTATGTGTAAGAGTTTTTTATTGTTATTATTATTATTTTCTTTTTTCCTTTCTCTCTCTGAGAAAGTTGTGGCTGCGTTTTGATCTTAGGTTTTAAAAAGTGGTTTAGGGAAGCGGTTTTGGGGAGAAGGGTTGTGAGGAGTATAGGGAAGCTGGAGGGATGGGTGCTGCTGTGACTTACCCCCCGTCCCTCAGCTCCATCCCTCCTGCCCTCCCCTTCAATCTCGTCCACCAAATCTGAAGGCCTTAAACATTGTGTGTTGGGGGGGGATGTGAATTGGGGGAACTGTGTCGCTAGACTGTTGATGAGGGATGATAAAGGAGGGAGTATGCTATTTTGCAACTATATTAATGATGTAGTGGTTTTGGAAAGGAAAAAAAAAGTTAAACTTGAACTATGCGACTAGAACAGTTGTCATGTCTACAATGTGAAAAGAGTGAAATCGCTTGGGGGAGGGGCAGTCTCTAAGAAATTATTATGCACTATAACTTCCTTCCCCAGTCTGGGAGGCAGGGAGGACTAGCTGGCCCTCAGGGGGATCTGTAAATCCCAGAAAACAGTTTTTTTAACAGCAAGATGTTGTTCAACTTCGGTGGGGAAGGAAAATTAAAAAACCAAACTATTCCATAGAACTAGCTGGCCCCCTTGCTCCCCTGCCCTCTACACTCAGCCTGGGTCCCTCTCCACCACCATTCATAGAAGCTGAGAGGGTTGAGCTAATCTTTACAAATTGTAATATTTTTGTAATATTTGTTAGTTCCTTCGTCAGTTCCACAGTCCCTTGCCCTTTCCTTTTGTAATGTGAATAGAAAAAAAAAAAAAGACAAAAAATTCACTACCACCACCACCAAAATACCCCCTTGTGTGTGTGTGTGTGCACATGAGTGCCTGTGTGCTTTGTGTGTGTGGTTGTGAGTTACATCATGCAGTGTTGTAATCTGGTGTTGCGGCATTAGATGGTACTTAGTCAGCACTTGCCTGCCCCCACCCCCAGGCCCGAGGGGAGTGTGGATTCTAAGGATGCCTAGACCGGGGATACCCCTGTGCTTGCCATGCTGCCCCCTCTGCTCTCCAAGAAGACACCCGAATACAGTCCAACAACACCACCTCTCTTCCCCAACTTCCTACTCAGAAAGACAAAACAGTTCTAAAGTCGGCAAGGCCTGATGGCCAAGGGGCACGGTAAATCGGAAGGCTTTAGATAGGCCTGGAAGGGAAGGGGTGGGGCAGCGGAAGGAAGCGGGTGGCTCTCTCCCCAGGCGAGAGCTTAGTGTCTTCACTGCCCTCTTCTTTTTGCCATCTGGCTCCGTGGCCACCTCGCTGCCCTTGGCTGCAGTCCTGCTGAGCGCCCTGCCTGCCACTGCCTTATACAGCAGAGCGACCCTTCTCTAGCCTGGGAAGTCCTAGTTAGTTAAAGGTCCCTTTCTCATGTCCGGCTCCTACAAGTCTGTCCCTTAATGCTTCTGGTGAGATTTTCCCCCTCATGCTCTTTTCCCCTGCTCACTCCTTCACTCATTCAAAGCATTAAAATCCTACGTATATATAGGATAGACAAAATATATATAGATTATATATATATATATATATATATATATAGCGAGAGAGAGATTTAAGATAGTAAATATCATTGCTGCTTGGGCTGCTTTGGAGAAGGAGGCCATGAATATGGGGAAGGCCGATCTGGGGCACCGGGGTGGGGAGGGAGGCTGGGGGCCCCAGTGATTCAGTACAATCCAGGGATGTAATGCGGGCTGGTTTAATCTTTGTGCCTGAACAGTTTTTCCATGTTTAGAGAAAAGAAAAAAGAAATTGCTGCAATTTTTCACAAGTGTATGGTACCTTTCTGGATGCTGTTGGTACAAGTGCTGTGGGTGGGAGGGGGCCATGGGCTTCTGCCTCCTTGTGGGGGAGTGAGCGGAGGGGCGGTGGCCTTGGGAGTCTGTCCATCCATGAAGGGTGGTAGGGGGCGGATTTTTGGCCAGTTCCCTGACAAGCCAAACTAGGGTGAAAAGGAGGCGCACCCCGATGGAAGCAGAAAAGCAGACGATCAGTGGGACTCCTGCTTCACTTTTCCCAGGCCTGCTGTGTAGTTCTCTAGCACCTCCCACCTGGTCTCCTCCTCCCTGGAGTTTCTGCTGGCTTAGCTGGAATGGCAGCACTTAAGTGGTATTTCAGTGGGAGAACAAAAAGCCAGACTAACCCTATGCGGTGGGACTGATGGGTAGAGAGATGGTCAAGAGGGGCACAGGACAAACCAGGGAGGTTGGGTCGGGGAAAGGGGTGGAGAGAAGGAGGGACGCGGGCCACAGCTGCGGCATCCCTGGGTCCTCAGCATCCCACTTTGCAGACAGGGTACCAGCCTCCTGGTGTGTATCATAGTGTTTGTTCCCATAGTGTTATGCATGAACTTCGTGAGGTTAAGAAGCCGTGGTGGTGCACCATGACATCCAACCCATATATATAAAGATAAATATATATATATGTATGTAAATTATAGCACTGAGGGCCCTGCCGCCCTGCTGGACCAAGCAAAACTAAGCCTTTTGGTTTGGGTATTAACGTTTTGTTTTGTTATTTGTTTGTTTTTGTGGCTTGTCTTATGTCGTGACAGCACAAGTGCCAGTCGGATCGCTCTGTATTACAGAATAGTGTTTTTAATTCATCGACGTTCTAGTTAATGTCTACCTCAGCACCTCCTCTTAGCCTAATTTTAGGAGGTTGCCCAATTTTGTTTCTTCAATTTTACTGGTTACTTTTTTGTACAAAATCAATCTCTCTTCCCCACCCCCTTCCTTCTCCCCCCTCATTTCTGTGGGTTCCATCCTCTCTCTCCCTCTCTCTTTCCTCCTGCTCCCCTCCTGCCCTTCCCCAGCCTGCTCCCCAGAGTCGTGCTTGGCCGTCCTATCTGTTCTAGTTCTGAAGCAGTTCCCTTGAAGTTGTGCGGTCCTGGTTGCAGCTTTCCGCATCTGCCTTTGTTTCGTGTAGATTGATGCGTTTTCTTTGTAATTTCGGTGTTTCGGACAAGATTCAAAAAAAAAAAAAAAAGAAAGAAAAAAAGAAAAAATGAATTTACTGCTGCAGGTTTTTTTCTCTCTCCATGTGTCACTAAGTGAAGTTTGTGCCTTCTATAGCAAAGAGAATATTTTTTACATCCTACTAACAGTAGATTTTTTTGTAGTGAACATTTTTTGTATTTTTATTTATAAGTCTCATAAGAAAAATAGCAATGTTCAGTTGTATACCTTGAATCTGCAGTTAGAAGAGAATAAAGTTAATTCAGTTGTCTCTGGCTTGAAGTGTCCCCCTTCTGTTTTCTTTTTAAAGTATTCTGTCTTTTCTGCCTTTTCTTGGGTGGGGGATGTGGTCGAGGGACAGAGATGTCTGCATGAGGACAGGGGAAGAGCAAGCCCTGGGTTACGCACACTCTGCCTTACGTGGCACGTTTAGGCCACATTGACAAGGTATATATTCAACATATTTTTCTGATACTTTTTAGTTTAAAAAGTCATGAAATACATGAATATCATTTGATCCTTGGTACCATGTGCTAAGTAGGCGTTCACTCATTTACTCAGCAAGACTGCCTGGTATCACTTACTGCTATCAATACTGGGAACATAGCAAGGAGCCAAATAGACAAACCCTTGGCTTCACGGCGTTAGCTGCTAGTAAGCCAGAGGTGGGGATCGTTTGCTGTGTTAGGATAACTTGCTCAGAATCACACTGTTGTGAGAAGCAATCAGAACTAACATCCTCATCTCCTGCTACCAGAATTCCCAAGGCAGTGATGGCCTGTCTTACTCTTTTTTTTCTTTTCTCTCCTCCCCTTTCCTCCTCCCCTTTCCTCCTCCCCCTCCCCTCCCCTCTCCTTCCTCCCTTCTCCCTCCCTCCTTCCCTCCCTCCCTCCCTCCCTTCCTCCCTTCCTTCCTTCCTTCCTTCCTTCCTTCCTGAAACAGACTCCCATTCTGTTGCCCAAGCTAGAGTGCCATGGTGTCAGCCTAGCTCACAGCAAACTCAAATTCCTAAATTTAAGTGATCCTCCTGCCTCGGCCTCTCAAACAGCTGGGATTAACAGGCATCCCCTGGCTAATTTTTACTATTTTTAGTAGTGATGGGGTTTTGCTCTTGCTCAGGTGGGTCTCAAACTCCTAAGCTGAAGTGATGTCCTGCCTTGGCCTCCCCGGGTGCTAGGATTACAGGTGTGAGTCACTGCACCCGGCCTAGTCTTATTCCTGATAGCTAAGCAAACTTGAGAAATTTCTCAGCAAGAAGCTTCCACCCAATTAAAGGTCTGTGGGTCTGTGGCAGCCCAGAAGTGTTGAGAAAGGAGATTGGAGCTGGTGGCCTTGTGTAGGGAGAGCACACGTGGGAGGGAGAAACGCAGCATTGCCCCCCAAAGAATAAAGGGTTTCCGCACACTTGATGGCAGGGTACCTTCCCACTCGCTTCTCATCTCCCTGTCTGCAGGCCAGCCATTCCTCCTTTGCTGTTGCTGGGGATGGGAGCATCACACTGCTTGTGTTTCCCAACAGAGATGTGGGCTTTAGTGTCTCTGCCTGAGGCCATCCCAACTGCCTGTCTCCGACCCAAACAGCCTATCTTTTCACCCAGATGTAGGGGACACAAGCCATGACTGCAGCAGTGGGTCACTCTGGCATAGCAAACCTGTGCCAAGCATCAGTGCTGACTCCCTCTAAGCATCCTGCATTAGGGGGAATCACTGGGAGCCATCACCATGCGTGTTATCCCCACCCGCGTGGACCCGGGAAGGGTGGCCTCTCTGCCCCTGCTTTCCCTGCCAAGGCCAAGGCTGGGTGTGTCTGACCATGGGGTGCTGAGCTGAGACTGCCTGGAGCTATGCTTCCCTGGGGATACCTTGCCTAGGAAGAGGAACGGATGTAGCAGGGTGGCCTCCAGTAGTTAGCAGTTGGGTTCTCCCTACTTTCTCCTCTGGTCTTACTCTCTGCTCTGTGTTTCTCCCTTTTCATTTCCCTTCCCTCACATCTATCCCTTCTTCTTTCCCAGTCTTTTTCTCCTTTCCACTCCTCTCCTCTCCTTCCTTACCCCCGCCCCCTTATTTCTCGGTCCCATGTCATTTTCCCTCTCCCCTATTTCTTGTTTTGGAAAAACAATTCTTGGCCAAAATTCTATTTGTTTTGATTTTGAGTGGCCGTCTCTACTCCCCCACGACATCTGACCTTCTCATGGGCCCTCGCTCTGCCAGACACTCACTCACTGCCCCCTCCACCTCTCGCCCCTCCCCCCACGCCCCTCCCCCCATGCCCCTCCCCTCCCTCAGGCCTCAGCTTTCTCTTGACAGATGGGAGGGCAGTGAGCACTCCCTCTTTAAAACAACATTTAATCGCCGTTTTCTGTTCTTGGACATCAAAGCCAGGGCTTAGGCTCTGCTCTGGGGTCGCAGCAGCCCGGGCTCTGGGGGAGAGGAGGTGAGTGAATAGGGGCTGGCCTGAATGGGCTTTGTGTGACCGCCAGCCCTGCCAGCTTTACGTGCTCTTTGACCCAGATATGATCTCATGGAGAGAAAGGGGCCCTGGCCGGGCCAGCCTGAGAATGCTCCACCATGGCCTGATTCCACCCCGCCTCCATCCCCAGGGCGGGCGCTGGCTGCACCCCCTGCCAGCCCTGGCCCTGGCAACTCTGCCTGGTCTCCTTCAGGACAGGGCACGCTGCTAGGGTCAGAGAAGGGTGCGATCAGTGGATGTGCACCAGGAACATTAAGTGGGAACTCCCTACATGTGTGTCCCCCCTTGCCCAGTGCTCTTGGCTAAGGCAGCTCAGATTCAGGTAGGTGCTTGGGTCACTTCAGCCTTTGCAGTTCTCCCAGTGACTCCCAAGGGACTCCTTTGCTGCCAATGGTGGGAAGCTGAGGCCCAGAGCCAGTAGAGGTTTCTAGCAGCTCAAGCCCATTATGGTTCCTAGGTGGGAGAGGGAGGTGTCAGGCCACATCCAGGGCCGTCTCCACCTGCTCAGCATTGCCAGGCCTTACCTAGCTGCCTGCAGACCCTGAATCTTCACAACACAGGAAGGCTCCTGACCTCTTGCTCTGCCTCTTCTCAGACCCACCCTTGGCTCCATCCTCTGCTCTGCAAATAGCATCAAGTAAAAGTCCCTGTGGTTCCTCAAACGAGACCTTCGGGGACAGAGCCCCTGCTCATCACCCCTTCCGCATCTCAAGATCACTCTGCAGCCCCTTGACCAGCCTTTGCTACAGCCACGGGACCACAGATAGTTCTGGACCACGCAGAGCTCCACTCCCCTGTGGCTATGGCACGTGTAGTTTTCTCACCTGAGAACTGTTCAGGTTCACACTCACCCCTCTGTCTGGTCCCGCAGCTTCTCATGACTCAGATTTCAGCTCCAACCTACTCTCTCTCAGGAACCCTTCCCCATCCTCCCGAAGCAGAATGAGCTGCTCCTTCAATGCAGTCTCCACCATACTATTTAATCACCCATTTTCTTAACTGTCACCATTTCCAGACTTTAAAATCCTTGAGGTCAGGAATGGTGTGTTGTATATCTTCGTATTCCCAGAGGCTCACACTGTCTGGCACGTGGTAGGCACCCAATAAATCTTTGTTGAATAAATGGATGAAAGCAAGAGGGGGGGGAAGGAGAGAAGCAATTAGTCCTCTGGGGGTGAGGTGTGTTGTCAGGGGAAGTGAAACCTGACGAGGAAGGACACAACATGTGCCCACCCAGGCACCTCCACAGGACACGCAAAGACACGTGTGCATGTGGGGGAGAGACTGGGGGGGGAGCCTCTGCTTCCCCACACCTGTGCGAGCATCAGTCCACACAGCCACCTGAACTGTGCTTGCCACGTGCTAGAAGAGCAGCCAGCACAGGACAGTGGCACTTTATAGTGGGGACAGCCTGGGCACTGCTAGGATGCAGGAGGGTGTGCGCAGACACCTGGTCCTCAGTCCATGGTGGAGGGGCAATCCCCCAGCTCTGTGCTGGTTCTAGGCCCAGCCCTGTGTCCCCACTTTCAGCGCCTGCCCCCTCAGTGGGCTGGCAGGAAGACGGGCTCCTTTCTGGCTGCATTTTTCTGCTCCCCAGGGGGTGCCTCAGTGAAAGTGAACTCGCTCATTTAAACCTGACTCTGCAGCCCTGCAGCCCCCTGCAGCGCTAATTACCCTGTAGTTCTAAACTGATTGCTGTACACTAAGCTTAAGCCCTCCTTTATTTATTTACTGACTACATTAATAGCAAAGCCGTGCGGCTTTCAGCAGCTCCCACTGTACATGGGCTGACTGCACCCGGTTCTCCTGCCTCTCCCCAGGGAGGCAGGGTGCAGATACGTAGCCCTGCACAGAGCCTCCCCTCCCCGGAGCCAGCCGCTGCCCTGACGAGTCCCCAGGGACCAGACAGCATGGAGAAATCGCTGCCTCCACCACACCTACTCCCAGACCCAACGGGGCTCCTCCTGTTCTGACTTTTAAACAGAGAGGGAGAACAAAACACACAGTAGCTCAGCGACCAGAAGGATCTTCTACCCACAGGACACTCAGGGTGCAAGTCTGGGGTGGGGGCGAGGTGCTGAGTACTGGCTTCATTTTACAGACCAGCTGCGACTCCACAGCTGGTAGCTGGTGGCAAGGTGATGGCCCCTTCCCCTGCCTCCGTTGGCCAGCTTTGATGATTTCTTTCTAGTTGTGTATTCTGACAGCTTCCACCCTTGCCATGAGGAGGGAAGTCCTTCCCCGCGTTGAAACGAAACTGCCATCTCTCGCTTTTGCTGCTTTATTTAACATAGTTTCCCAGAATTTGCTGGAAACTTTGGGACTAGAGCCTTTCCTTCCTTGTCAGCCACCTCTACCAGAGTAGACCAAGATTAAACCCTCCCCCCAGCTCCCCACTTCCCTCCTACACTCATGCACCTGGAGCAGTCTGGCCAGCTGTCAACTCCTGTGTGGTTGCGTTCTGCCTGATCCCCCACTCAGGGTACAGAGGTACCCACAGCCATGCTTCTGGCCCTGCCAGCTTCTCTGAGCACCTCAGGAACCCTGGGCAGAGCTGGGCCCTGGCCTTGGGGCATAGCAGCTTTCTGAAGAGCAGGCAGGCACCATCAGGATGTGGCGTGTGGACCTATGGAGTCAAGCACCCAGGGTCTTCTTGGATTCTAAATAGCTTGGTGGTGGCCATTCTGGGGCAGCTGGTTTGGCAAAAGGAACCTGGGACTCAGTCAAGAGGACCTGGGTTTGAGGTAGCTGTGCAGCGTTGACTATATCTCAAAGCCTCCCTGAGGTCCTGTCTCCTCTGCTATAAAACAGGTGCAGCAATACCTGGCCCCTCTACCCTTGGGACAATGTCAAAGCCAACCAGAGTTAAGGCACTACTGGAAAGACAGCTTTCTAAACACTGTGGTGCTATAAAGATAGGATTTATGGAAGGGGAGCTGGTGTCCTAGACATTTGTTCCCAGGACAGGAGCCCATTATTTGGGACCTCCGAAGAAGCAGGGGATAGGGGGTGAGTGCAGCTGCTGCTGGCATCGTCAGGGCTCTGTCCCCACCTAGTGGGCACTGGCTGCAGGTGCTTCTGCTTCTGAGGCTTTTCGAAAGCAACTGGGATTGTGTGTCCGTGAAAAGCTGCCTTGGTCCCTTCCTGCTTTACTGGGTGCGGTGGGGCTAGGTAAGGGGAGAGTGTGGTCCAGATTTATGCCAGTGAAGAAAGGCCTTAAAATCTTTGTTGGGGGGCTTCAGTTGGCTTTTCTAGAAGTCATCCTGAATCAATATTCTATCTGGACTCTTTTTCACCTACCAATCAACTGGCCATGTCAAATCCAAGTCCTCCCATTCCTAAAAGGCTTAATTGGAAGCACCTGCTATCAGCCAGCCCCAACCCCAGGGATCCATGATCAACCTCAGATGGAATCTGGCACCTCAAAAGCTTTGCTCCTGGGCAGGAAGCAGGCAGCCCAGGGAAGGGTTGCAGAAGTCAGTGTGAGAGGTGGCTGTGAGAGGCTAAGGGCAGATGGGACAAACCCTTACTTTCTGAGGTCCCAAATCTCTATTAGAGAGCCTGGAGAACATCCAGTGGAAATTCGCTGAAGTTGGTTCCTACCTTTAAGTGAAACTCCAATGCACCAAGGGAGCCTAGTGCCTTCCCTAAACCCCCCACAACACCTCAGTTCTCGGGGAGCCAGCAGACTAGGCAACCCCTGGACACTTGGGTCTACAGATGATTTGATTGGACATGGTCTCAGGTTGGACCCACATGTCTCTCCTGGCCTCCGGGCACCTCCCATCATCTCAAAAGGATGCACCTTATGTAGTTTGAAAGATGCCTCCAAACACTGAACTTCTAGGACTCCAGGGCTCTGACCAATTGTAAATATCCTTGGAGGAAAACATGCTCCCAGCTCCATAGCACCTGTCAGCGCTTTTTAAAGCAGCAGCCCTTCACTTTTTCCTGCCTTACTCCGATCCGTGTGGTCTCCGGCATAGATGAGCCTCTAGTGACACTAAGTGGAGAGAAAGAGGAAGTGCATGCATGGCACTGAGTCTGACCGGCCAGGTAAGTAATCCCAGGTGTCAGGGGAGGCCGGGAGACTGGCCCTCACAGGCTCCCTTTGCCTGGTACCTCCCTCCCAGAAATCTCTTGCTGATTAGCATTCTTCCTTAACCCCAATTCCAAGCAAGGACATGTAACCTTTCCCTGAATTCTCTACAGCGCAGCTGAGACCAGCCTGGGCATTTAAATTAGATTTCTCTGAAGTCTTGAGGATAACACAAAATGAACAAGAATGATACAACATTAGATCTTCTGGCTCCTAGGCCAATACAGATCTCCCACATCTCATCTCCCTGCCTGGGAGACCTGCCTTCCCAAGCCACGGGCCATCCTAAATCCCCACCAACCATTCCTTTAAAGTGAGACCCGGAGTGACGTGGGCTTCCTCTTTCTTTCTTTCTTTCTTTCTTTCCTTTCTTTCCTTTCTTTCCTTTCTTTCCTTTCTTTCCTTTCCTTCCTTCCTTCCTTCCTTCCTTCCATTCTTTCTTTCTTCCTTCCTTCCTTCCTTTCTTTCTTTCCTTTTTCTTTCTTTCTTGTCTCACTTTATCACCCTCGGTAGAGTGCCGTGGCATCACACAGCTCACAGCAACCTCCAACTCCTGGGCTTAGGCGATTCTCTTGCCTCAGCCTCCCAAGTAGCTGGGACTACAGGCACCCGCCACAACGCCTGGCTTTTTTTGTTGCAGTTGGGCCAGGGCCGGGTTTGAACCCACCACCCTCAGCATATAGGGCCGGAGTCCTACTCACTGAGCCACAGGCGTGACTGTGCCTTCATTTCTTAAGGGCTCACTCAGCTCCATTTAAAGTTGTACATGGTTAGGGACAGTTGAGAGGGAGTAACTGATCCAGAAAGTTTTAAATAGGAGAAAAATTGGGGAGTGAGCCTTTTAATTAGATTTCTTTTTTCCCTTTATGGAAGAATTCACAAGTCAAGTTTCTCTGTAGGCAATGTTGGGAAAAGCTATTCTCATTTTATTAACTTAACAAACATTTATAAGGCATTTAATCCCTTCTAGTTCCTACAAATGTTGATTCATTTGCCATAACCACCTTGGTGTAAGAACAGAGAGGTTTGACAACGCGCAGGTGATACCCAGCAAGGAACGCAGGAGCAGAGCGGCAGGCCTATGGTTGTGTAGGGACACAGGCTCTTACCCCTGGGACTGGGCTGAGCGAAATCGTATGCTAGAGACATTAAACCCTCTTAAACCTCATAATTAATCAAAATAAATTTTCTAAAACTTCTACGGAAAAAGCAATAAAGACTCCAGGTTAACAGACTTTGGGGTTCCTGATCAGAAAACAGAAACATGTCAATGTTTCTAAGAGAGAAAGGGGGACCAGCAGGGAACACGAGGAAGTTCTGCAGTGAAGGGATGTGATTTTACTG
>CAUYQV010033033.1:0-20498 GCA_963574575.1 Galagoides demidoff | reverse complement strand
TGTGTTCTGTGTCTGTGTCCCTGTCTATGTCTGTGTTCTGTGGCTGTGTCTATGTCTATGTCTGTGTCTGTGTCTAAGCCTGTGTTCTGTGTCCACATCTGTGTGAGCACGTCCATGTCCACAGCTCTGTCCATTCTGTGTCTGTCTGCGCCTCTGTCTACGTCTGCACCATCTCACATGCATCTCAACTGCTCTTTTTAAGCCATTTGCTTTTCTTTGCCCCCAGGTCCCTGAGACTTCACTCCCTTTTGCGTTTCCTGCCATGGTGTCTTTGGTGCTGGTTCTGAGTGTGGGTCCCTGCCTCGGTTTCCTCCTGGGTAATCTGCGAGTGGCCACAGGGACTGGTCCCCGGGCCATCAGGTGGCCGTGAGGCATTAGCCGCAGAGCAGTGTGAGGCGACCGACGCCGGGCTCGGGCCTCCAGGTGTCTCCTCTGTGTATTGTGGAAGCGTCTGGCTCCAGGAGGCTCTGATGTTTTGAAGGCTTCTATTTTTAGGCAGCCTGCTGTCATGGTAGGTCTAAAACCATCAGCACTGGAGGGTCAGCAGGAACGCCCAGCCATCTGAGGCTGGAGGGGCCTGGGCAGGCGCTCTCTTCATCTCCCTTCATGGGGGACCTGAACACAGGTGCCCCTCGGATTGAGGGCTCCTTTGGTCCAAATGAATGAGAAGAATTCAGATAGAGGAGAGAGTGTTTTGAATGACCTCATCCTGCTACCAACCTTTAGCCTCCGAAGAGAAAGCTGACGTCTGCTCATATTTGCAATCATTTTTCCTCTTTCCTGCAAAACGGCCCCTTCTGCTGGGAGAGTATTTGGCAGGCAGCCCTGCGTGGCTTGGCAAGGCATGGTTTCATCACTGACAATATTTCTCATCACCCTCTGAGGGGGCAGCGAGGAGTAGCCCCAGCAAGTGCCTCCCCGTGGGTGGCTTGTGGACACTGGGTACCTCTCGAGGTGCCCCTGGCAGCCCTGGTGCTGAGAGAAGAGACTGCCAGGAACGGGCACCTGCAGCTCTGCAGATACTCTGGAGAAGCAGCAAATGCTGGCCCTTGTCCAGCTGTAAAAAGGGCTCTTGGGGAAATCACTGCCAGGCTTGTCTCTGTAGATAAGCTGAAATCATGGTCATGCCCACTGAGCAGATATGCCCTGGCACGGAATCTGGGGAGGAGGCGGGCAGGAGCGGGAACAGGAGAGGCCAGGGGCCAGCCCTGGGGCGGCAGAGCAGAGCCCTGGCTCCAGGACTGCAGAGGCCAGGGTCTTCTGGCCAAGAGGGTCCAGGTAGAGATGCAAGCTGAACAGGTGGCACTGCCCAGGGGCCCATTGACTGTGTGAGGTCGTATGACAGCAGCTGGTGGCTACTGATGGGCAGTGGAATTCACACTGAGTAGCTGGTCCTGCAGGCAGACCCCTCTGCAGTGCCTGTGAAGGGTGAGTTGTTACACATGTCACTCTGCCACTCTCATGCGTGTCCCTCGTGCTGACTCAGGGCATGTAGTGAAGTTGTCAGTGTCCTGCACACCTTCCCAGAGCTGCCCAGCACCCGAATTCACCATCACCAGCCTTCCTGGTCACTGGTGACTCAGCTGTCACACCCTCAGCAGTCCAGTCTCCAGCTCACCCCCTGGTGGGGGCTGCTTCCCAGAGGCCCCTCCCACTGCAAAATAGGTACCAGGTTGCACACCTGAGTCCAGGTATTCTTTTTTTTTGAGACAGAATCTTATTATGTCACCCTCGGTAGAGTGCCATGGCGTCACAGCTCACAGCAACCTCAAACTCTTGGGCTTGAACAATTCTCTTGCCTCAGCCACCCAAGTAACTGGGCCTACAGGTGCCCGCCACAACGCCCGGCTATTTTTTATTGCAGTTGTCATTGCTTTTTAGCTGGCTCAGGCCAGGTTCGAACCCACTAGCCTTGGTGTATGGGGCTGGCGCCATAACCACTGTGCTATGGGCGCTGAGCCTGAGTCCTAGATATTCTTAAAGAAAAGACGATTATTAGTAAATCCACAGATATCCCTGGAATGTTGAATAGTTAAGACTGGGGGCTAACTGGTGAGGGGCCATTATTTCCACACATCTGCAATTGTACATCTCGTTTTAATTTAGAATCTTCTTGGAGAAAAAAATCGACCACGACCACAAATAGGAAATGGACACCCTGGGCCACGGTGCTCAGCACAAGGAATATGGAGCATTCTTATCTAGTCACCTGCCGTGAGGTCGGGAGAACATGCCCCACCCGCTGCTGCTCAGTGCCAGCAGTATTGATCTTATTACTCATACTTTATAAATGAGAAAGCTATTCTTACAGAGGGCAAACATTTGCTTTGTTGTGCTATTGTCTCGGCCCAGCATCAGCCTCTCGGTCCTGATATGTCCCATCGATTATTATTCTTGTCATTGTTTCATGACAGGAGGCGTTTTAACGATGACTTACAGGGTTACATATTGTTGGGCCATAAACTTCTGTTTGCGACTTAAAAAAAGGTAAATGCAAACTTCAACTTGACAATGACTCTTGGATTTAGTGACAGGATAAAATGCAAGGGGCACCTCCTGCCCTTTGAGAGGTCATCAGGGACCCATGGGCTCCGGCAGCAGATGGGGGTGTCGTCCCTGCTCCCCAGGGTCCTGGAGCACTTTGCCTTGTCTGTGCCTGGACAAAGCTACCCCCGGGCTCTCTCCCACACTCTGCAGAGCCCCTGAAGCCCTCACCCCCATGAGCCGTCCAATCCTGAGGACTCTTCAGGCTGTCCCCTTTTGTCCTGTCTTGGCTCTGCACAGTCCTAGCACTAGTGGACACAAGAAAACCCGTAGGTACAGGAGCTGTGCTCTCAGACCAACCTGCTGAATTCTGGCTCAGACACTGTGTGGGATGACCAGTGTCCCTCCCCAGGGCATTTGCCGTGTGTAAGCTGCTCAGGTAAAGCTCCTGGTGGCGTGCAGTGGGTGCCCCATGAGCCACAGTTGGCCCTGGGGGTGGTGTCTGTTGGTGGAGTGTTCTCCTTGTACCTCAGGGTTCAGAGCCCAGAACCTTCCCCACAAACCTACTCTTCCCACAGAGGCCCCGGCTGCCACCTGCCTGCTGGTCTCAGGTGTGGTGCCAGGGTGGCCTTCAGACTGCCTCACTCGCCTGACCACGTTCCCCCTCTGGTTCTGATGCCCTCGCTGCCCCCAGGGTCTTCCTCATGGGTGGCTGATGCTCTGCTTTTGGACCCTGGGGATTTGTGAGGAGAGAAAATAGTCTCTGAAAGCCTTTCTGAGTAAACACCCCAAGATGTGTGAAGCTCAGCCCTCAGCTTTCCCTCCTCACTTGGCAGGGAAGGGGATATCTACCCCCCTGCCAGCCTCAGGTGGAGGGATGCTCCCCCACTCTTGCTCCCCATGGTGGCCGTCCCCCACCTCCACCGTGGGGCCAGACCTCCCGGCACAGCTGTGATGGGCCAGGGGCTCCCAGGTAACAGCCTCGGGACCCAACCTGCTTGGGCCCCTCCCCTGGTGTGATTTATTTTAGAAATTAAGCAGAATTTAATTTTTTTTTGTGGAGAGAAGTTGGTGTTTAGAAGGCGTCAACTTGTGATGTCCTCCCCCTCCATGCTAGATCCTGCTGAGAGGAGAGAGGGAAAGGAGGACATGAGAGTCATCTCGGAAGGGAGGGCAGAGCGGAGGGGAGGGAGGCCAGGTGCTCCCATGGCCTCAAGACCTACAGTGGACAGAAGGTCTTCTGGAGGAGGCGTGGCTGAGATTCGAGGGGCAGCTGGGGTGTGGCTGTGCTCAGGGCAAGCAGGGACCGAGGCTGGAGACAGGGATGAGTTGTCTGTCTGTCTCAGGGACACTTGTGACTCTTGCCTGTCACTGTGTGTCCACTGTCCACCCAGCACACTGTCCCAGCCCCAGTGGAGCACAGGCAGCAGGCTTACAAGAATAGGGTCTTCCACTGTAGACACAGAGGGGCTTTGTAATAATGCTTTTCTCATTATTAACTGGGCACTGGGGGCCCAGGTTAATGGTGAGCTCCTTGTGGGCCAGTGCATACGTCCTGGACTTGTGCACACAGTGCCCAGTTGGCCAATTTGTTCCAAGACAAGCAGCAGAAAAACAGACCTGAGTGCAGGAGAAGCCCAGGTTAGCTTCCTAGAAGTCCGGCCAGTCCTTTATCTGAAGCTTTACTTGACACAGCATCAGCAGACAACCCAGGGTACTAGCACCACAGAAGACAGGTCCTAGTGAGTGAGGAGAACTACTTACCCTAGAGGACAAGGAAATCACCTGGGCATCGTAAATTCACTTCAAAACAAAACACCTTAAAGTAGCCTTTTGGCTGATACTGCATTTAGAAATGAGAAAAGTTATTATGAAACTGTGAGAAAGAATATTCAGAAATTACAAAAGAATTGTAAAACCAGTCAAAGAAGAGTTGAGAAGTAAGTTGAGGAAATTTCCAGAACACAAAGAAAATAAAAAACAGGAGAAAAATGTCAAAATACACAAAGGATCAACTCAGAAAGTTTTAAAAAAGAGATTAAAATATTTCTTGAAAGAACAAAGAAAATGGAGAAGAAAATTATGAGAGAAATAATATATGACGATCTCAGGATCTGAAAAGAGACACAATTTTCAAAACAACAGGAACTCAGTGAGTGCCCAGCATGATACATGAAAAACGTTGTGCATATCTTGGTAAAATTATCCTTAAGTAAAACTTAAGGATAAAGAAAAACACCTAGGAACTTGCAAGAAGGAAAAATCGAGCTACCTACAGGTGGATGAAAATCAGGCTAGCATTAGGGTCCTCACTCACAACTGCCCAGCCTCAAGTGTGAGGCAAACACATTTGGTTCTGATGGACCTTTTCTGAAAATGGTACTTGAGGACATATTCCAGAAACTCGATGAGAGTAAGGTAAGTGAAATTAGAAGCAGAGGCACTAACATGATAGTTCAGTGAAAATTCACTGAAGTCCTGGAAGGAAATGGACCCTGATTAGAACAAGAACTCAGCGGGTTCTAGGAAGATCTTATAAAACAGAACTGGGGGCGGCACCTGTGGCTCAAAGGAGTAGGGCGCCGGCCCCATATACCAGAGGTGGTGGGTTCAAACCTGGCTCTGGCCAAAACTGCAAACAACAACAACAACAATAAAAACTGGGTTATGTCATAGAGTCTGAAAGGATCCAGGAGATGGTGGTGGTATGGGGAAGAAGAAATACTTATCCTCTAAAATAGAAAGAAAGGTCTGCCAATAAGAGAACTTTTGGCTGCAAATGGCAGATAATCTGCCCTGAAGCAGCTTAACTGTCAGTGCATTTATTGTTTACTTAACAGGAGCTCCAGAGATGGGTTCAAGCTGCCACCAAGAGCTGGGCTTGTCCACTCCTCTGCTCTGCCACTGGGGCCTGAGGACATGGTTCTACAGCTTGTGGCCTCCTGGCTGTGAGGTGGCTCTCATAATCCCAGGTGTGTGCACTCACACCGCATCACAGAGGAACAGAACCCAGAAGAGCAAGGAGGGCGAGGTGACACGGTGGCCTTTCCTTTGTCATAAAGAAACGACTTCCAGAACTCTTTGGTAGGCCTCTCCCTATGCCTGTCTGCCGACCTGTGGGCCCTGTGCCCACCTCTTCCTGCAAGAGAGAGAAAGTATCTGGCAAAAGGGGGCAGGGCATTTATTGGCTTCAGCCCGTTTTTTTCAATTTGGTGGAACTTAAAAGAAGTGGATGATGAGGTCCTGAGGATTCTGGCCCAATGGGCACCAGGTGGCACCTGGGCATTTGTGGATTTAAAAATCTTCCTGGGTAACTCTAATCACCAGAGCCGAGACCTCTTGCTGTAGACTAGTCATGAGTCATCTTCTGAGGCTGGGCTTGTTGTCACTTGAATGAAATCATGGTTCTGTTTCGGCAGGAAGAAGTCCTGGTAACTTGGCAGGGCTGCTAACAACTTTGAGCATAAGACTTTACAGGAAAGCCGTGTTCCAGGTAGGATGGAAATGCTGAGAAACTGGTGCAGCTCAAGAAGAGGGGATTTGTTCACCTCTGATGCTGGGAACATCCTCCCTGGAGTGGCAGAAGACCTTAACATTGGACCTAGAGAGAATAAAATTTTACCGAACTGCTTGGCCCTGAGTGGAACAATCTTTATGCAGTCATAATAGCGTAAGTGGATCCATTGTTCTAAACATTTTTATTTTTATTTTAGAATGAACAGAGGAACAGAACCCAGAAGACTTGATGATGGCTCTAAGATGAGATGCTGATGTTATCATTCCTGACATGTAAAAATAAAGTGATAACGGGAAAAAGTGGAGTGAGAAGGGGGAGGGAAGGCTTGCCTTGCTGCCGCGCTGACTCGTGTAGGGGAAAGTCAAGAGTTACCATTAAAGTTGGTGGAAGAAAGAAAGATGATCATCTGTATTTGAAGTAAGACACATCAAAACTAAAAATAATGGCCTAGCTGCCATCGTTTGTTGTTAGAAAGTAGTAAGATGCATTGTAAGTGAGATCTTCACTTTCATGACATGTAAGTGACAAATAATTTCTAAAGCTGAGAAACTAAAGACATAGAGGTTGTATCGGCCAGGACGGAGAAGGTCATGCTGTATAACAAACAACCACCATAAAGTCTCAGGAATGCAACAAAACTTACTTAGTGACCCAGGAAGGCTCATTTCTAGCCCATGTTAACTGCAGGGCAGAGGCCCGGGGCCCGGGTGGGGCAGGTGGCAGGCAGAACCTGATAGAGTTTCCCGCTTCAGAAGTGGCTGCAGCCCACATTCAGGGTGTGTGCTGCAGAGGTGGGGGGATTTGGGGCTGTGGCAGGAACGCAAATGTTAGAGGCGTGACTCAACTTCTCTTCTTTTGTAAGATTTCTAGGGTGTTGTAGTGTCTGGAGCAGCCCCACCCACTCTTGACCAGAGGTCTGCAGACCGTGGCTGGAGAGCCAGATCTGCCTGCCCCTTGTTTTTACATTTCTTGACCTAAGAATTTACCTTTTTAAGTGGTTGAATAAAATCAAACAAGGAACAATATTCCATGACATGTGATAATGATGTGAAATTCAAGTGTCAGCGTCCATAAAGTTTTACTGGAACACAGCTGTGCTTGTTCGTGTCCATATCCTCCATGGCAGAGGTGAATGGTCTCCATAGGAAACATGCACCATCTGGCCCTTCCCAGGAAAAGCCACCACTCCTGGTCATAGATGTGTTTTAGAGGTTACAATCTGCTCTATGGTCCCCAGCAGCACCTGTTCCACTCCTTCCTCCCTTCATTCCTTCTTTCATTGCTATATTTAGTGAGTGTTCAGTCAGCACCTGCCAGAGCATACACTCCTCTAGGGCTGTTGAGGTTTCCTGCCCTTCAGGGCAACAGGTGTGAACTAACAGTTCCAGGCCCCATCTCTCAACTCAGGTCTGGGGCTCTTGATATACCCCTTCCCACCACCTGTCATATAGCAAGACGAGAGGGGCACCAGGCTATCTGTTTCGAGCTATGGAGAAAGCTCAGTGTAACATTGGACCTTTCTGTTTTTCAAACTGGGGCATTAAACCTGGGCTGGGGTGGAGCAGAGTTTTCCTCTGAAGATCCCAGGAGCCCAGGGATTCCCCGCTGGGGTCTGCCTCCTAGTCCCCACCTGCCTTTCACCTCCCTATGGAGCTCCTGAATGCATGAAATAATGCCAGCAAAATAGTCCCCCGAGGCCCCGCCTCCCTCCGAGGCACAGGTATGACTTGCTCTATAAATATTACATGGAGTTGTTCATGCACAGCTGGGGGAGACTAGACCCCCATTGTCGGGCTCTGTCCCTGGTCTTATATTAATTAACTCCTGTTTTTTTGCAGGGAGTGGTCCTGCTGCACCCTCAGGGCTGTGATCTTATCGGGATGGGTGAGCTCACAGCTCAGGCTGGAAGGGAGCAGGCGAGAGTGGGCAGCTCCTGCCGACTGGGCAGCCCTGGGACTGCGGCTGCGCCTCACAGGATGGGCTCCAAAAACCGTCTAGTTGTCTACCTGGGTGGTGACCCTCATCCCATGGGCCAGGGTCCGCCTGTGGGGGCACAAACCCTCTCATATGGGAATGTATCCCAGTGACTATCCTTTCCTTAGAAGAACTTTAAAGATCCATAAAACGTTTTACAAATTAACAAAAATCGCGCATCGATTAGGCCTGGTCTTCTCCTGGGAAGTGGGTGGGGGCCGCCTGCTCCCTAGACTGTTTACTCCTAGGCAGGTGCTCAGTGTCCAGAGGGGTCCTGGCCACCCATGCTGCCTCCCCTTCTTGCTCCTCGGGCTGTTCCGGGCTCTCACTGACCCAAACACCTGGACATGCCTCCCTGGACCTGGCGAGTTGTCAGCATATGGTCCTGGGGCTGGCACCAGCCCATTCCCTGCAGACACCTCCCTCAGCCACCATACTCCCTAGGAGCTTCTGGGGCACCACATCATGCCTCCAGTTGAGACTCAAACCCTGCACTGTCAGGACTGTCTGTCCCTTGGGCCTCTTCTTCCTGTTGGCCATGGGCAGGTGAGACCGTTTGGCCAGCAGGGTGGGACTCCAGTGCTTCTGCCTCCAGCCAGGCACTCAGCAGTCTGTTTAACTACCACTCGGCCTTCCTGAGTGTTTTGGTTTATTCACTGGCTCCATGTCCGTTTGCTTGGGCTGCTACAACGAATTCTGCAGACAAGGCGGCTCAGACAACAGAACATAATTCTCCTGTAGCACTAGAACAGTGATTGTCAACCGTGTGCCGTGAGAGGAGCTTAGGCGTGCCCTGAAAATTTGTAAAGATCCGTAGTTAGATTATTTTCAAAAGAAGTTCAAAGCATAGTAAGCATATTCTTTATTTTATTTTTTTGATCAACATAATTTAAGTGTAGTGCAGAGGTTTAACTATAGGTTCAAATGTGCTGTGAGATTAAAAAAAAACATTGAAAAGTACTGCTCTAGAGGTGTGTGATGCCGATCAAGGCGTCACAGGGCTGCTTCCTCCTGAAGCTGCTCTCTTTGGCTTGCCGACGCCATCTTCTCTCTGTGTCCTTGTGTGGTCGCCTCTCTCTGTGTGTGTCTCTGTCTCCATCTCCTCTTCCCATAAGTGCTCTAGTCCTGTTGGGTTAGGGCTCCCCTAAAGGCCTCATTTTCCCTTGTATATCTCTTTAAAGCCCCATCTCCAAATTTAACCACACCCTGAAGTCCTGGGGAGTTAGGACTCCAGTATATAAATTTTGGGGGACACAGTACTGTATATAACATACCCTACAAAGAAAAAGGAAATCGAAACTGTTATTTACAGAAACATCATTGAAAATAAAAAGACCAGAAGGGATTCAGAAGCACGTAGGTCCCAGGTGACACAGCCTCCAGGCCCAGGCCAGCAGCTGGAAGCAGGTGACCATTCCTCTTTGATTGAGAGGCAGGCTCCTCGGATTGTGGGAGAAGAGTTCCAGGCCCAGCTTTGGAACATGGGCCTACCCAAGTACCCTTGTTCCTCCATCACGACCTGTCAGTGGGATGATGGCAGCAACAGTATTGATGCGATGTAGAATCACTTTTCTCCAAATGGTGCCAGTTCCTCGGGGAGGAGAGGCCTACCTGCCTTGTCCTTGGGGCTTCCTTGTGGCATTGCCTCTCTCCTGTGCCCCCAGGGCGGGCACACGCGCAGCAGCCGTGCACTCCATCCATTCCCCAAAGCCTGTTGATCTGACCTTAGTTTTCCTAGACAATTAGCCCGGCCTTCATGTTGCAGAATTACAATTCCCCAGATTGGAATCCAAGAACATTTTTGCTCAGAAGAGTCGCTGAACCCAAGGAGTGAGATATTTTATGATATTTTAAAGAGCCATACGAAGATGCTCCCCTCTTGGCTAGAATCGCCTATGTTTTATTTACAGCTTCACATTTCCTTAGTTCAGACGATAATGTTATTTTTGTCCTGAAAAATTCAGCCTTCCTATTAATAACAAATGCAAACCCCTGGCCATATCCTGCCTCTGTTCCGCGCTCAGATCGATGGCAGGATATAGCTTGTGCTGTGAGTGTATTCTCTTTACCGACAAAATGTTCTTTTGAGGTATGTGTGACACTAGTTATGATTTATCCAGAGTGGTTGAAAATGTCCCACTATCTTTTCAGCTCCTGTGTTTGGTTCCCACCATGTGAAAATGATACCCAAGAATCAGTTTAATTTTTACAGAATAAAACTTTTGGAGGTGAAGAAAGATGTTAAGATCGCCTGCTCCTATAGCCTCACTGTTGAGATAAAAAGAGCTGAGGCCCAGAGAGCTTAACGAGCTTAAGTCCAGCTGCTAGTTAGTGGTGGGATCAGCTGGGGAGGCTTCTCTCAGCATGAGATTCCCTGGAAGCTCAGGTCTGTTTGGTGTGCAGCTTCCACTGTGGAACCTGCTGTGTGGACCCTGGCCCACTGTCACATGCTAAGTAATGCCAGGCCAGGGCATTACTGGCTGTTCAAAGTAGACTGTTTGCATGACCTGGATTTCAGCAGCCTGGTCAGCACAGGGGAACTTGTGAGTCCTTAATGTCCCATCAGGTAACCCGGTGACTTGTGCCCGGTGTTCGCCTGCTGCCCTGGCATCATGGCCATTAGTGCCTTACGTCCACACAGCTGGGACTGAGACCGTACCAATGAACTGAGGAAGAGAAACCCAACCACGCTGGGAGAAGCTAATTAGACATTTACGGAGACAGCAGCCCTCGCCACAGGGTGCCCCAAAGTCTTTCTTTGCCCAGCTCAAATAGGAAACGATTTCGGAGCAATCTGAAGACCTGCACCAGCCCACTGCTGCCGCCCCAGCAGAGCAGCATCGATCTCGCTCTGCTCCCATTGATTTCATGTCACCTCAGTGATTTAATCATGTTTTCTTTCCTATCTGTTTGCAGCCTTTTCTTCTATTGTCTGACGTGAACCTGCCAAGGCCTTCCAGCCTCTGAGCCGGTCAGAATGACTTCGTTTTCCATCTGCACCGTTTTTAAGGAATGACTAAACTGGCTGAGGAGGACGCAGGGTGGGTGGTGTCACGTGGACTGTGTAGCATCCTGCGAGAACGCTCGGTGCTCGCCGTGGGCTCTGGGTACAGGGTGGCGAGAGCGTCTCCCTTCACAGCTGTGGGGGACGTGCTTGCTTCCTGGGCCAGGCCTGGAAGTCCAATTATATTTCTCCTTAGATCCTGGATGAACATGACTGTTCTTGGTGTGGGGATGGAGGATGGTGGAAGGGACACAACAGAGTCACATCTACTTTGACTCAGATTTGATAGGGTGGGGGGCGCCGGGCTCACAAAGGGCTCCAAAGGTGACCTGGGTCCAGTGCCAGCATGTCAGCCATGAATAGCGAAGCGGGCAGCTGATGGTGGCAGATTTAGGAGACAGCTACTGGCAGCACAGAGGCCTCAGTTTCTGAGGGCAGAAGCTGTCTGTGAGAGCTGGCCAGGGGCCAGAGCCTGAGTAGGCAGAGAAAGCACCGGGACACTCGGGGCCCCATGTGTCCCTGCAGATGGTGGTGAGAGGTTCTTACTTGAGATTCTGTGATCCAAGAGCCTTTCTTTAAGATTTTAAAATGGTGCCTTTTTTTTAAAAAAGAAACTTTGCTTTTATTATCATTATTTCAGAAGAGGTTGATAGAAAGATAGAGGTGGTGAGGAGAGAGAGTGAGCTGGTGGAAGCAGTGAGGACTGGTGGGAGGCCCACAGATCCTTGACCTTGCAGGTGGCACCACACTGGCAGCAGCGTCCTCACGGGCTGAGCCAGGCACACTGAGAGGCTCTGACTGTGCGTGTCCTCTGTCCCTTGTCCACACGTGCCCACCACGTGCCGTCCCCACCATCCACTGAGATCAGGACTGGCTCACGTGCTTCATCAACCTGGATCAAAAGTCCTAGCCCAACCCTAAACTTTTTGGAAATTAACACAACTTATCTTTCTGAGTGATTTTTAAAGAAGGAATCAAGGTGGCGCTTTTATTTATTAGTTAGAACCCATGGAATCCTCACATCACCTCTCATGGGAGTGGTCAGAACAGTATCCACGAAAATTTATAGTGTCAGTCCCTTGTCATTCATTAGCATGTTATTCATACATAATTATTCATATTATTCGAAATGTAGATAAATGTGGTTCTCAAGAAGTTAAAAAGGAACCAAGCAATAGGCACAAACACACAGCAGGAAAAGTAGGAAATACGGAGACCTGGGCGATGAGCTAGAGGAACAAGACTGCAAGGGGGTTACCACTTAACAAGTAGGCTATTTGAGAAAAACGACAGACATGCAAAAAGTCAAATAAAAAGAGAAAGCACAAATGCTCACAATTAGAAATGGAAAAGGAGATACGTGCATGATTCAGTTAGGAAAGTGTAAATATGAGGATGAGTGGGATTATCATACTCTGCTTGTAAATTTGTAATTTTTAACACATTTGACTTTGGGGGGAAAACAAAGGTTGGCCAAAGTGGCTTAATACACTGAAATGTTCAAGGGGGATGATGGGAGGCTGCTTGGCGGGTGCCGTGTGGTGGCCCAGTGGTGGGAGCACAGAGACCCTGACTCTCCACGGTGCACGACGTCCGAGCAGCAAGACAGCTTTTTAAAACTTAAAAAGTTTGAAGTGTGGATGGATTAATGTAGTTGGAATGAAGTTTAAACATTGTCAAGGAATTATTTCAAAAACAAGTAAATACAGTTCCATGACACAGACACTTTTAGTAGCAAGTTCTCTTAAACTTTCAGGGAATAGATAATTTTCATGTTATACAAATACCCTCACATAAAATGAAAAGCTTCCCAAATTCATTTTTCAAAGTTAGCATAATTCTTGTATGAATCTTGACCAAAATAGTATGAAAAATTACATATCAATCTCATTTATAATTTAAATAAATGTATTATCTTTCTAATTAAATTCTGCAGAATATTGAAAGAATATTACATTCTTCATTTTAATACGGATTTATGTCAGAGATGAGATGCTGGTTTAATATAGGATACTATTAATCTAATTTATCATATCAATAGGATAAGAAAAAAATTCATCTTGACAGATTTTTAAGAGACTATGATCAAAGTGTTTAAGCAGCTTATGAACAGAACGATTCTTTTTTAACATGGTGAATATTGTCTTTTAAACTAAAATCTAACATCAGACATTAGGGTAAAATAATTAAGGGATGACCATTAAACTGAAGGATGAGGCAAAAGAGCTTTTTTTCCCCCATTTGATACTGATTGACAGTTTCAAACAATGCAATAAGACAAGAAAAATGTAAAAAATAATGTGTATTGCCAAAAGTGGGATGAAAATTATAAGACTTTGTAGAAGTTTTGGTTGTCTACCTAAAAAAATCTCAAGAGAATCAATTGAAAATACTGCTCGAACTTTTGAAAGCATTTACACTGAAGTGGCCATAGCATAAACATTTACCCAATAGGTGGTCTGTGTGTTGATAATAGCCAGTTTGGAAGGAGAGGAAAGATTATATTCATTATGGTATATAAAATACCTTATAATAATTTTGGAAATGTGCAGAACTTGTATAGCAAACCGAACTTTTTTTCATTTGACTAAATGGAAAGATGCCCCTGCTGACGAAGGGAAAGACACACTTTCCTTTCATTAATTTAAATGCCTGATGTGGTTCCAACCCCAATTATTTCAGGATCGTTTTGGAACTTGACCAAGTAATTCTAAATTAGAGAAGCTAAAAAATGAATGGAAATAGGAATTTTTATAAAATAAAATTAATGGTGGTTGTATTCGTTCTACCAGACTACAGGTATTATAAAGAAATAGTAGATCAAGTAGGGTGGAAATGGAGATCAATATAACAAAAAGGAAAATGAAAAGAATCAGCACCAATATTTTATAGGAATTTAGTATAGGATAAAATTTACATTTCTCATCAGTGATGAAAGAATGGTTATTTGGTGCTTGGACATCAGCTTACTATTTAAAAAATGCAGACTCACATTCTGTTTCCAGTCAGACATCAGCATTAATTTCATGTTGATTATATAATTTCACTTGGCCGGGGTTGCGGGGGGAGACCTATAAAAATATGAAAAGGAAAAAACCCAGAGCAATATTTATTAATCTTAGGATGGAAAAGACCTTTCAAAGCATAATAAAGAGATCTCATAAAAGCAAAGATGAATAGATTTGACTATATTTAAATTAAAATATTTGCAAATTAAAAATGGAGTTTCAAGTTAAAATGCGAACAAAATGCACTGGAAAAATATTCACATGAGGTAGACAGAAGGTTGAAAACCTTAAATATGAAAATATTCTTAAGGATCAATGAGAAAATGTTGACTATCCAAGGAGAAAAATGAACCAATAGAGAATTATCGAAAGTGAGACAGGCAGCCAATCAAAATAGGTGAAATGTTCAAGACCACTAGTGACCAAATAATTCATAGTAAAATAAAAAATAATTTTCAATAATGAAGTTATCAGAGATAAAACAATGAGATAATAGTCAGGTTCAGCAACGGTGGAGTGACACGGAAATTCTCAGACACAGCTATGAGCAAATGGTACAATTTTCTGAAAGTAACTTTTATTACTTTTTATCAAGATTCTTTTTTTTTTGCAGTTTTTGGCCGGGGCTGGGTTTGAACCCGCCACCTCTGGCATATGGGGCTGGCACCCTACTCCTTTGAGACATAGGCACCACCCTCTTATCAAGATTCTTAATGCTTAAACCATTTAACCCAGCAATAAACCTGTCCTAGGAATTTATCCTAAAGAAATAATAAAAGGCTACATACAAGAATTTTTCTTACTTCGATTTGTACATAACCCCAAAAGATTGGAGATGACATAAGTAGCTAAAATCGGAAACTGTCTAAGAAAGTCCAAAATCCTGCCCCCTGATTTGATGACCGTCCACGGAGTGGGAAAGTCTGCACCAGGAATGACAAGGGACAGAAAAGATGCTGCTCTCCACCCGGGTTGCAAAATGAATCCTTTACGTATGTTCAGTACCCTCGGGAGGGTCAGTAGTTAGCTCTAGGTGGGGGGTAATGAAACCTACCTCTCTGTATTTTCCACATTTTATAACTGAGTTTGTCTTACTTGTATAATCAGTGGGGAAAAGGGACATGAGGAGGCCATGGGGACTTTGCAGACAGAGATGGGGGAGGAGCAAAGTGCAAGGAAGAGCCCCACACTTGACCTGAGTCGGCTGCGGGGTCTGGCTGACGGACTTCCCAGATTCAGAAGCAACTTTCAGATGTTTTCTCAACCCCCGTCAGGAGTCCTGGTCCCACGGTGCGCTGGCAGACAAGAGCCAGGTGGCCATGGCGCTGGCTTCTGCCTGCAGTTGTGGTGCAGGCCCCGAGAGTTGGCCGCTGGTTGGAGAGGGGTTCTCAGTATGGGGGAGCACCAGGGCCCTCCGCTCCCTCCATGGGCAGGGCTTAGGCTCAGGTGGGCAGCTTCCTCCAGAGAACAAGGGCCTTCCTTGGAGAATACTTTTATTATTTTGGTGCTTGCTGGGAAGTCCCAATGCCTGTTAAATGCTGGAAGAGCAGAGGGTGTAAGAGTAAAGCTTGCAGGGTCTCAGCTGAGAGGTGCGAGGGTCACCTGGTTCACTCTAATCCCAACCAAGGAGACTCGGGCTCTTTGTTCTGGGACACCTGGAACTGGCTGCACACTGAACAGAAGTTGACAACTTTCAGAGCCGTATTTCTTGGATTTAGTGTCCGGATTTTCTGCATTGCAGTCAAAACACGAGGAGGTGGGTGTGTGACTCCCTAAGGGCACTGCCACACCAGTGACACTGGCCTCCAGCCGCCGCCCAGAGGCCTTAGCTCTGCCTACCACGCAGCGTCTATGCCATCTCTCGTGTAAGGAACAGATGTTTGACAACAGCGAGTGTGTTCACTTAGGCAGGAGATCTTAGTGAGTGTGTTGAGTGCTTTCTTAGACAGGCAGGCAATGTATATAATTATCTCATATGGAGAAAGTTTGTGTCTTTAGATGAGAAAACAAAGTTTTAGAGAGCTTAATAGCTTTTGAAAGTCACACAGCTAACACGCTGTAGATTTGGGAAGGGACTAGGAAGCCTGAGTCCTGCCTCAGGCTGCAGTCCCTTAGAGGGTGACCGCTCTGGTCTGCTTGGTGACGATTCTCGTTGGGACCAGTCTAGCTTTCTTAAGGGTCTGAAACCCTCATCTGAATTTGGGTTGATCAGCTGTAGTCTGAACGTTAAATTTTGTCAATGTAGCTTACACTTGTGTTTTAATTTTTTTTTTTTTTTTGAGACAGAGTCTCACTTTATCACCCTTGGTAGAGTGCCATGGCATCACAGCTCACAGCAACCTCCAACTCCTGGGCTTAGGCCATTCTCTTGCCTCAGCCTGCTGAGTAGCTGGGACCATAGGCTCGAATTTTTATTATATTCTGCAGAACTCTCCCATTCGTGATCACGTTCACTGGGTCTTTTCCACTTGTCCTAAACCATCTCCATGACTCTGCTCCAGCTTATGTTTGAGTACAAGCTTTGTGTTCATTCTATTGAACACAAAGGGTTCTATGGGTAAATTCTATTTTTCTTTAGTTTTTGTGTATATCTAAATATTTCCATTTAAAATAATTTTTGTCTGGACATTTTAATGTTCACTGTATCTCAAGTCTTGTGCCCACTCGACGTGTTTCATCATCAGCATGTGTGAAATATTGAAGAGTGATGCTCCATGGGCGGAGAGGAGTGGGTACAGAGGCCCCTCCCAGGGAACTGAGCCTTCGACGATGCCCAGCTCCGTCCTGGGGCCTCTGCTCTCTGTCTGAGTCCCCAGGACATGGGCTGCATCTGTAGATACCCTGGACAACGCTGGCTGGGTACACACACCTGCCACATGAGCCTGTTTTTTTTTTTGAGACGGAGCCTCAAGCTATCCCCCTGGGTAGAGTGCCATGGCATCACAGCTCATAGCAACCTCCAACTCCTGGGCTCAAGCGAGTCTCCTGCCTCCGCCTCCCAAGTACCTAGGACCACAGGTGCCCGCCACAACGCCCGGCCATTTTTTGGTTGCAGCCATCATTGTTGTTTGGCAGGCCCGGGCTGGGGATTTGAATCCGCCACCTTAGGTGTACGTGGCTGGCGCCTTAGCCGACTGAGCCACAGGCACCGAGCCCCACATGAGCCTGTTTAAATTATACTTCTCAGATGGTGGGGTGAAGAAAGGGTGAGGGCCAGGTCCCTGCTAGAAAGCCCAGTGACTCTGTGCAGGCACCACCTCCCGGACCAAAGTCTCCACAGGGGACACTCAGGGCATCTCCTGCAGCACCTGTGCATGTCTGGGGGCTCTCAGGGCATCTCCTGTGGCACCCTGAGTGTGTCTGGGGACTCTCAGGGCATCTCCCGTGGCACCTGTGGGTGTCTGGGGGCTCTCAGGGCATCTCCTGCGGCACTTGAGTGTGTCTGGGGCACAAACACCTGACGGGTCACTAGGATGTGCTCAGCCTCCAAGCTGACTGTGGGTTACATGGTGCTTCTGGTGCAGATGTGACCAGGAGGGGAGGTGGATTCTCTCAGCCACATGGAAAAACGATGCCCAGGATTTTAGACCCAGCCTCATGTGGATTTCCATGTATTTGTAGACTGACAAAAAATTATATATTGAGATAACTTCTGAAGAGTTATCTAAAAGTAAAATCTGAAAATGATTGCATTTTAAATCTCACTCCAGTGATGGGGTCCATTAGCTGCCCTCTGTCTTCCTGACCTTCTGGAGACTCAGGGCTGATTACTCTGAAGATCTAAAGGCTTGGCCTTTTTAGAAACTAGGTTGCCTTGGAATTTATCTCCACACTGCCTTTCCCAAGCCTCCACTTGCCAATAGCTTTTCAGAGGCCCCCAGGCCCAGGACAAGGCACCAATTGGGCCACAGTAATGTGGGAGGTGGCTGCGTTGGAGAGGCAGGGGTCAAGTTGGATGCTGGATGAACATGAGGGTGGGCATGTCACCAGCTCAGGGAGGGGGAGTGACTCCTGCTCTCTTTTCTAACCTTGAAAGTATATTTGACTTTTATCCCTTGGAAACCGTAACACTATCTGGGGTATAGATCCGGGCGTGTGGGAGTCACCAGAGTGTGCTCTGCCTGAGAACATTACCAGTGGGGTTTAGGGATGGGCAGTCCCTGTGTGTTTCCCCTGACAGGTGTGCACCTTGCGGGGTCTTGCCACGTGCTATGTCCAAGGCACGGGGAGGACAACGGCTCTCTTTCTTTCTCATGCTTTGCACGAGCTGTTCTTGTCTCAACTCCAAAGTGAGGTTGTATTTTATAAGGAGAGATCTATCCCCATCACTCTGAACGCCCCCCTCCTTAGAACGGCACCCGAGCGCCTCCAGCTCGTGTCCTCAGCGCAGGGCAGCCCCCGAGTGCCCCATCCGTCCGCACACTGGCTCTGCCAACCCTTTTTGTTGGCAGACAATGCTCCTCCCTCTTATTTGAGAAAATATCACTGAGGAAATTACAAATTCGTACAAAATGAGATCCAATTACATTAAAAAAATTAGCATTGTCATTATCACAGTTTCACCCCAGAATCTGGGAGAAAGGCCAGACTCCAAGGCTGGCTGTGTCATTGATGCTGGCCGCGCACCTCGTCTTAGCTTTGGAAGATGAGGTAAGCTATTCTCAGTCCGCGGTGAGCAGAGGCAGCACTGCATTCACTGTCCCAGTCTGATGCAGGGTCCCCTCCTGGTGTGGGTGGGAGGATGAGCTAGACAAGGAGGTGACAACCCAGAGCTCGGAGGGGTCGGTCCCAGGGGATCGAGCAGAGCTGGGGCCTGGGAGTGGGCAACTGGGCTCCAGCAGGGCCCCAAGGAGAAGGGAACGGAACGTGGTGTACGTGCTGTTTTGGGGTTCTCCCGCCACCCCCACTGCAGGTCTCAGCAGCTTAGTGGTGGGAGGGTGACAGCGGCCACGTAGCCCAGATTCTGGAAGGCTCTTGGTGGAGGCACTCGGCACACATGCTGTCCACCACAAAAATGCCAGAGGGGAAGGTCAGCTCTGCCCAGGGCGCAGGGAAGGAGGAACCAGGAGATCAGCAGTGGGGTTGTCAGCTAAACCCACTCCTGCAAAAGTGGAAACAGAGAAGTGGTGCAGCAAAGGGCCCAGCCACCACGGGCAGGAGGGAAAGACCCAAGTCTGGCCGCCATCATACACCGTGTCTCACTGACGGCCCTGCCGCCCTCCTACAACCCACAGGAATATTTTAACTGTTTTGTAAATGCAGGTTTTTTGGTAGCTCCAGAAACATTTTTGAGAAGGAGGGAATCCCATCTCATCCCATTGTTAAAGTGTAAATGCTTTTTCTTAAGAGGCAAAATCTTTCGCGGGTTGTTTATTTTTGGTACAGCCAGAAAATAGTGTGGGGTGTTGACTATGCGAGGCTTGGACTGTCTGGTGTCAGCTTGGCCTCCCACGGAGGGGCTCAGTGTCATATCCTGCAATACAGGGCACACTAGGTGGCCATGTGGAGGCCTAGTCCTGCATTTAATGCCTTGAACATTTAAAATTACTTCTATTCCCTTGTTTTTTTTTAGCAGAGTTTTTTCCTCAAGAAGCCACCCCCGATCATGGTTCTCCCTATCAGAGCTGTGTGCCTTTTGTGACATCTTTGGTCGTGGGAGTCCTGTTCTCCTAATAACGTTGCTAATAAAGATAAAAAATTTGAGTATTTAGTATGTGTGGCAATAAATTGTGAACAGGTGAGACTGTGTAAAAGCTTATCAACATTTGAAGACACTGGTACTTGATGTCCTTGGAGGGAAAATTCGCCTCCAAATTTTATGCTAGAAAGTCACTGGCATGACTAGAAAGAATAATAATACATGGCTTTTAGACTTTGGGTACATATATTAAGAGCTGTGTACAAACTAAAGTGTCTATACTGACCCTCAACACAACCAATAAAATTTCAATTACAAAAGGAGAAATAATAAGTAAAGGGCTGTTGTGTAGCAAATTCCAGACACCTGCATGCCAGTGTCCCCAAAGCAAGATGTGCGCCCAGGCAGGTGACCACGCCTCCCTGCCCTGAGTGGCAGGCCATATGTACTTGCATGGACCAGCCACTGGACCTCAGGCAAACTCCCAAAGCCTCTCCCTCTGTAAGACAAAGGTCATAAGTGCACCTATCACACCTCATTGTTTTCAAGATAAATAAAATGTAATGTGTGTGCAGCAAACATTAGCGGTAGCCATTGCTATCAGCAAAACAGAGGTGCTGGGCCAGGTGGTCCTAAGGCTGGTGGGAATGCATATGTTCCCATCCGGACCCCTGAGGCCATCTGCATTCCAAATTGTATACAAAATTGGCTCGGTGCCTGTGGCTCAATCGACTAAGGCGCCAGCCACATACACCTAAGGTGGCGGGTTCAAATCCCCAGCCCGGGCCCGCCAAACAACAATGATGGCTGCAACCAAAAAATGGCCAGGTGCTGTGGTGGGCGCCTGTAGTCCCAGCTACTTGGGAGACTGAG
>CAUYQV010033032.1:0-47458 GCA_963574575.1 Galagoides demidoff | reverse complement strand
TTCTGCATCTATTGAGAGAATCATATGGTCTTTGTTTTTTAGTTTGTTTACGTGATGTATTATAGTTATAGATTTACATATAGTGAACCAGCCTTGAGACCCTGGGATAAAACTCACTCGTTCATAGTGTATAATTCACTTAATGTGTTGCTGGATTCTGTTTACTAGGATCTTATTGAATATTTTTGCATCTATGTTTATTAAAGATATTGGCCTATAGTTTTCTTTTCTTGTTGGGTCTTTTCTGGTTTGGGGATCAGGGTGATATTTGCTTCCTAGAATGTGTTGGGAAGTAGTCTTCTTTTTTAGTATTTTGGAAAAGTTTAAGTTATATAGGTACTAGTTCCTCATTAAAGGTTTGGTAGAATTCTGATGTGAAGCCATCTGGTCCTGGACTCTTCTTTTTTTGGGAGATTTCATATAGTTGATTCTATTTCAGTACTTATATAGGTCTGTTCAGTATTTCCACTTCTTTTTGATTAAATCTAGGAAGTTGGCAAGATTCCAAGTATTGGTCAATTTCTTTCAGATGTTGATATTTCTGAGAATAAAGTTTTTTTGTCATATTCATTAAGGATTCTTTGAATTTCTGAGGTGTCTGTTGTTATTTCACCTTTGTCATTTCTGATTAATGATATTAGGGACTTTAATTTTCTATTTTTGGTTAGGTTGGCTAAAGATTTATCAATTTTGTTGAATTTTTCAAAAGCCAACTTTTTGATTCATTGATCTTTTGAATTATTCTTTTGTTTTCAATTTCATTTAATTCTGCTCTAATTTTAGTTATTTCTTTTCTTCTGTTGGTTTGGGGTTGGAATGTTCTTCCTTTTCCAGTTGCTTAAGATGTCCCATTACATTATTGACTTTGTCTCTTTCTGTTCTCTTGAGGAAGGCCTGCAACACTAAAAATTTTCCTCTTAGGACTGCCTTTGCAGCATCCCACAGGTTCTAATAATTCGTGTCTTCACTATTATTTTGTTCCAAAATTTGGCAATTTCCTTCTTAGTCTCATCTATTATCCAGTTATCGTTCATCATAAGGTTATTTAGCTTCCATGTCTTTGTATGAGTATGCAGATACCTGTTATTGGTTAGTTCAACTTTTATTGCATGATGATCTGAGAAAATACAGGGAATAATTATTATACTTTTAAATTGATGTTAGAGCTGTGATCTAAGATGTGATCAGTTTTGGAGGATGTACCATGGGCTGATGAGAAGAATGTGTATTCAGTTTTGTTAGGATGAAATGTTCTATAGATGTCTGTTGAATTCAATTGTTGTATGGTGAAGTTTAAGTCCAAAATTTCTTTGCTTAGTTTCTTATTGGAGGATCTATCCAACACTGCCTAAAAGGTGTCAAAATCTCCAACTATTATGGTGCTGGAAGATATTATATTGCTCATGCCTGTTAGGGTCTCCCTTATAAATTGAGGAGCTTTTTGCTTGGACACATAAATGTTAATAATTGACATAACATCATGTTGAGTGTTTCCCTTAACAAATAGGAAGTGACCATCCTTGTCTTTCCTTACTTTTGTTGGTTTAAAGCCTAGTGCATCTGCAAATAAAATTGCCACCCTTGCTTTTTTCTGATTTCTATTTGCCTGGATTACAGATGTCCATCCCTTCACCCTGAGTCTATATTTATCCTTTAAGGTAAGATGAAATTCTTGTATGCAACAGATATCTACCCTGAGTTTTTGTATCCAGTCAACCAACCTGTGCCCCTTAAGAGGACAGTTTAAGCCATTCACATTAATTGAGAGTACTGATAAGCTTGGTAATATTTTGGGTGTCAAGTTTTTTGAAAGTCCAGTGGACATTTTGAATCTTTTCACCACTGCGGAAATTGGGTTTTGGTCAAGAATTTCAGAGCGAGTTTACTTTGGTGGTAGAGCATTGTGCTGGTCATTAGGGAGGATAGGTCTGAGGATATCCTGAAGAGCTGGTTTGGTTATGGCAAATTTCTTTAACATGTGTATGTCATTAAAGTATTTAAAATCTCTGTCATAAATGAAGCTCAGTTTAGCAGTATACAGGATCTTGAGGTGAATATTGTTTTGTTTTAGGAGATTGAAGGTGGATGACCATCCTCTTCTGGCTTGAAAAGTTTCAGCAGAGAGATCTGTAGTCATTCTAATATTCTTCCCCTTGTAGGTTATGATTTCCTTATGTCTGGCTGCTCGCAGGATTTTCTCCTTCATATTAACTTTGGCAAAATTAATTACAATGTATCTAGAAGAAACTTTATTTGGGTTGAGTCATGCTAGGGTTCTGAAACTGTCTGCTATCTGAATGTCATGATCTCTTGCCATGCTTGGGAAGTTCTACTCAATTTCTCTTGAAGTAGAATATCTGTGCCTTTCAGACCATTCTCTTGTCCTTCAGGGATTTCTATGAGGTGATGTTTGCTTTTTTGGAGTGGTCCCACAATTCTCCCAGGGAATGATCCATTTTTGCTCTCCACTTCTCTTCCTCTTTGAGAGTTTGGGAACTTTCAAAAGCTTTGACTTTAATGTCAGAGATCCTTTCTTCTGCTTGCTCCATTTTGATACTGAGGGATTCTACTGTATTTCTCAGATTTTTGAGGGCTGCAAGTTCTTGCCTCAATGTGTCAAAATCTTTGGTGATTTTTGTCTTTGAATTCATTGAATTCTTGAGACAACTTTTAAATTGCTCCTTGAATTTCTAATTCCATGTTTACCACCATTTTTAAAATCTTATTTGCAATCCAAATTCTGAATTCAATGTCTGGCATCTCATCCATTTGTTTATGAATGGGATCTTCTGTTGTGTCTCCTTGTCATTCCTTGGGGGAGTTGATTTACTCTGATTATACATGTTGCCAGAGTTTTTCTGCTGGTTCCACTCCATGATTATTTTTCACTGGTTAGAGAAGCTGGTAAGGTGAAATTGAATTGAGGGCTCCTGGTATTGTAATTAACCAACCCTTTACCAAAGAACTGGGATTGGTGATTGTGGCTTTTCCCTGAGAGCTTTACAAAGGTCCCATTCAGTACTACTGACTGAAAGTCTGGGGACCTGCTTTGTGTGGTGGGGTTAGATGACTCTGACCAGTATTCAGCTAGTGTCTGTCCAGTCCTAGTGAATCAGTGTCTTTGGGCTGAAATCTCAACTGTGGAGATTATAAGCAACTAAAATACCCTGCCCCCACCCACAGGTGATAATTGGAAGGAGAGAATCCCACGCTCCCACAATAACACAACTAGAGTACAACATTGGTGGGTCCCTGGGTGATCAGCCCAGGTGAAGAGTACCAAACCAATTGTCCTGGTCAACACAGACACCAATCAGGTGGGAAAGTTTAAAAGGTCTTCAGCATCTAGGCAGCAGGGGTCCACTGGCAGCTCAAGTGTAACTCACTCCAGTGCTCTCTGGAGTCAGAAAGGCCTGCCCAGCAAAATAGTCTGGGGGGGTGGTGCTTCATTCCCCACCTTGCACTTCCATTACACCCAGGCACTGGTAGCACCATGGCTCTGTGGCCCAGTTCCCTCCAAAGAGCAAATGCACCAGGGATTTTGGCCTGCTAGAGTCAGAGGGAAGTCAATGCCTCAGCCAAGTGACAACACTCTGCCACCAGCTGCCTGGGGGCATTGAAGTCTGATTATCTTGGGTGCTCAAGGGAAACTGGGGAGTGTTGTACCTGAGCTCACAAACACCAGAACTGGCGGGTCCCAACCTAGCCCAGGTCCCACCAAACAACAATGACAACCACAACCACAACCACAGCTGGGTACTCTTGTGGGGTCCTGTAGCCCCAGCCACCTGGAAGGCTGAGGGAAGAGAACCACTCAGCCCAAGAGAGTTAGAGGTTCCCATGGGCTGCGACACCAAAGCATTCCACCTAGGGCAACATAGTGAGACCATTTAATGAATAAAAAATAACAATAACTCCTACAAGAAAGAAAAAAGGAAAAAAAGCAAAAAGAACGAAGAGAGAAAAAAAGATAACAAAATTATATATATATGACTATATATATGATGAAGGGATCGACTTTAATAGGAATATATTTATGTTGCAGTATACTTTCTGGATGCCAGGTGGTGTTGTGAGTGGTTCCCAGGCTTATACCTGTCTCCCAGATTAAATTGTTCTTGGTGTTGTCTGATTACTCTCTTGGCATCTAGACCCTGCTGAACTGCTGATTCCACCCATTTCAAAAAATCTTCATAAGCAGGTTTCTCAAATTCTCCCTGCAACAGTTTCCGTGAAGTGCAGGGTATTCTGGGCCAGTTCTGAGTGTAGGACGACTGTCTGTGGGTGAGACTCAAATCACTGTGCCTGGTTCATGTAGAAAGATTCCTAGGGTGACTGCCATCTCACAAATTCCAAAACAATGGCCTCTTTCCTATCCAGGATCTCCTTCCGCAGTCTGAGTGTCTCTCCCACTGCCTATCCATGGTGGTGCCACACCAGATGGAACCCCATTCTGGCCACCTAATTCCAGGAGTCCACACTTCACCAATCTTTCCACACAATACCTAGTTTCCCCACAAACTGGCAGCTGCAATCCTCCATGGTGGGGCTGGCTGCCACTACTTCCCATAGCTGCTGCATCCATGGAGCTGAACCTTTGCTGGTGGTCTCCACAGCTCTGGATTACACTCCAAGTCCAGCAATCTGCCACCTGTGGGTGAGTTACTTTCCATAGAAGGCAGGTCTTTCCCACACATATCCAGGGACCTCAAAGTATTTTTTTCTCCTGTAAGATTTCTAACAGGCTTCATAGAAAATCCTGAAATTAATAAGGTTCTTTGACCTCCTTTGGGTCAGTGGGCAGAGCTGCTTCCTACAGGGCCCAGCTGGAGCAACGCCTTCTTTCCTCTGGTGCAGGAAACCCTGACAAACCCAGGGTGCTCAGGGCCTGAACCAGAGCAGCACAGCTGATGGTGGCCAGTGTGGTTTCCAGAATCTAAGCAGACCCACGAAACATGAGCCTCTACTTCTGAGAAAATAAAGTACGGCTCATTCCTCCCCTATAGAAGGGATTCTCTAGCAGGTTTCAGACACTGTCGTAATTTTGCTCATTCTCAATTTTTTAGAAAACAAAGTATGTGCTTCTTTTAAGTATTTCCTTATTCCTTTAATTGACATTATGGCTTTAAGATTTATCCATAATATTGTGGATAGCCCTAGTTTGTTTATTTTCTTTGCTATCCAATCTTGGCTTTTGTGAATATACCATTTTTTTATTTGCTCCACTATTAACGATCAGTTATGTTCTTTCTAGTCACCGATTATCAAAATGCTCATAAGAACGTTTCTGTATGGAAGATAGCTGTGTGACAATGCTCACTGTTATGTACAAAAGACTTAGTAATATAAAAAAAGCCTTTACTGAGGTAAAGACAGATATTCCTATTTTTCTAATTCCTTCTTCCCCCAGTTCACTAATCATGAATGGGTATTGAATTTTATCAAATGCCTTTCTTTCACCTAATGAAAGCCACATATGTATTCTCTTTTATTCTTCTATATTCTCTGGCAGGAATGCTGTGGACTCACCTGCCTCAGTACTGAGTGCATCCATGCACATTTCTAGCTGCTGCCATCTGCAGCTGTACTCCAGCAGGCTGTTTTGGAAGCTGAGAAAGCCAGTGTCAGTGCAGGGCAGACTTGAGGCACTGGGGAATCAGTCCATAGTCTTCCCTCTTCCCCTCTAGGGTCAACAAGCCTCAACCAATGATCGAAAGGAGCTGGTTTTAAATATTCAACTTCTCCTTTGGCTGAGGAGAGCTTCGAAGCACGTTTCACACTATTTATAGAGCTCCCACTTGGAAAGAAATGCCCAGTTACTTAACAGTGGTAGTTAGTTTGGTAACATTCTGTCTTATTTTCTTGTATGTGTCCTTACTTTCCTTTTTCTACTGTGGTTCTTGAACCTCTCAAATAAATTAATTAGACTCATATTCTTGTTTTTTTCCTACTTCCAGGGAAATTCAGTCTAAAACTGCTGTGAATTTCATTGTTGGTTTTTTCAACTTTGCATTCCTGGAATAAACCATATTTATTCCATATAACATGTTATATATCACTGGGCTTGCTTTTCTGTGATTCTTCAGATGATTTTCACTTATATACCTGAGCTAAATTAACCTATAATTGTCCTTTCTTTCACACTGTCATTGTCAGACTTTCTAGTAAGGTAATTCTTGCCTCATAAAATGAATTGGAGAGTGTGCCATATTTTTCTATTCACTGTAATAGTTTATAAAAAACTGAAATTATTACTACCTTAAATGTTTAAAGATAATGTTTGAAGCTATAGGTGGCCTCATATGTTTTAAAGAGTTTATTTTCGGTCCTGTGGAGTATGCACACATACCTATCTCATTAAGGCCCCCAAGGTGCTGTTTCCTCCTTGTCTCCAGATCTTACCAATAGGACATCCTAATGGCTAGTGAGGCCAACTAAATTGTGGCTCAGACCTGGAGAAATGAAACTTGGAAGTAAGATGATAAAAGAATATTTTCATCCCTTTAAGGTGGAAAACCCCTAAAACACCTTTTTAAAATTCTAATTGCAATAAAGTAGAAAATTCACCAAATTATTAACTACAGGACAGGTGCTGGGATCTCTGCTAATTTGCCCCAGTAAGTAACTCACATCTGGACCAGTAGCCACATAATTATAGTTATGATTATCTAAACTGAAGACTCAGCTGCCTCTATGCTGTCCAAAGAAGAGCTGAATGGCCCTCGGTGGTTCTGAGTACCTTACTATCGCTGCCTTTCCTCCAGGGACAAACCCTTACTTCTTACTGTTTTGCTATAGGGAAGAAACTCCAAGACTTTGTATTATAGCTGCTGCCTTACAGGGCAGAGAACTAATGTGGAATTTCTTCCATCTCTAAATGTATACCTTTTGACTATGTTTCTTGGAGCTTGAGAAATAATTATAGGTGGGCATAGTGGTCTTACTGGGTCTTTGGACTCTGATAAGTCACCTACCCCTTAAGTTTGACTAGGGCACCCAGGGACCTTGGGATATAATATTAGGTCTGAGCCAGTCTGACAACACGTGTGACTATTTTTCTTTCTCCCGTATTCTCCCAAGTTCCTCCCTTTTGATATTCTGGGAGTAATATTCCCAGAATACAGATGAAATATGATTTTTGGGACCAGTGGTATTTTCAGTGAAGATATTCTAGATCCAAGAACCAACTCTGGCAGTGGGTTTGGCTGGGGAGTGTGACTTTATTGTTATGGTTCAAAACTCTACTTTCAGGAAATGGAGGAATTTTCTTCAGTGGTTACACAAATCAAGTTGTGTCCTTAAGAAGTTTGTCCCTCTGTTTCCTTTATATAGTCAGCCACTCAAACTGGGCCAGATCAGTAATTGAACACCACTGTTTCAGGGTCTTCCTCTTCTCTGGGTCCTGGGGAACCATAACAGCTGGCCTACCAGGGCTCCAGGGGACTTCTCAGAGTTTTCAGGAGGGGTGTGTCTGCCAGGGGACCTCATCACTCACTAGGGACTGGGGAGACCTCAAAACAGGAAGGGAGTTCAGGTGGTAATAAGCTGGAAAAGAAAAACACAAACCTAAAACAAAACAAGATTACAGACATAAAAGATGGCCACAGTTTCAACAGGAGTTGCAGCCACTTTTAGCAGAAGACAAATCTTGTAGTTCTTCTTTTTTTCTTTTTTTTGTTCTTCTCCAGATCATCTCTGACTTCATAGTTTTTAATAACATAAAGTTTAGCAGTCAAGTTACTGCTTTATATTATATAGTCTCATTTAATTATGTTTGCCATTTGTTTTGTGGCTTGGAGTAAATGTACTTATGATTTTTATTTCAAAATTGTGGGTTGCAGAATCAATTTAATGTTTTGTGACAAGCAAGAACAAAAATAAAGAGATGGAACAAAATAGAAAACATTAGAATGAATTACATGCACATAATAAGGGCAATATTATTTTGTATACTTTTGTTTCTTTTCATATACAGTGAAATACATGGAAATACTCAACCATTCTTTAGATTTAACTCAATCTTGTAGACTGTAGTATGCCTATTTATTTATTTATTTTTTATTAAATCATTGCTGTGTACATTAATGCTATGCCTATTCATTTTTAACCTCACCTCTGATTCCTCAATGGAGTATCTAGACAAGCACAGTTTTCAAAGACTGCAAACGCTATTTTTCTCTGAACCTTATCTACCTCAAAATGATTTAATTTTAATAATGAAAACATAACTATATATAAAATGATCTTATTACAGTATTTTTCCCCTGAAAACACTGTGCTCTTTTTTTTTTTTTTTGAGACAAAGTTTTACTATGTTGCCGTAGGTAGAGTGGTGTGGTGTCACAGCTCACAGCAACCTCAAACTCTTGGGCTTAAGCAATTCTCTTGCCTCAGCCTCCCAAGTAGCTGGGACTATAGGTACCTGAGACAATGCCTGGATTTTTTTTGTTGTTGTTGTAGTTATCATTGTTGTTTAGCAGACCCAGGTGGGGTTCGAACCCACCAGCCCCAGTGTACGTGGCCGGCACCCTAATCACTGAGCTGCAGGGGCCAAATGAACACTGTACTCTTTAATCCTTTGTCTTATATTTTTGTATAGTGGAGAACTCTAAGATCATTCTAATTTTTATGGTAACTGTGTATACTTGCATGAATATGTGTGTGTGTGTATACATGTGTGAATGTGTGTTTGTGTATGTGTTCACACACTGTAGATCCCCCACCCTGTCACTTTCTATACATTTTTAATTGCAGTGCTTTACCAACAAGTATCTAGGAGTGAGTCTCTTTACTTTCCATCTTCCTGTTCTTTCAATTTATATATCGTGCTTTTAATTTAAATTACATTTGTAATTACTGTGACGTGTTCAGTGCTACATTCAAAGCAGTCCTGATTATCTTCCCATCTTTTCCTTTTGCTCCTCAATATTAATTGTAAATTAGCATTAACAGGCTGAGTTAAAGTTGTTCGTGGCTCCTGTCTCATGAAGTAACTACTGCGAAGACTGACTGTTGTTCCCAAATGAATCTTACTAACAAGTTAGTTAAGCTACACCATAAGAGATTGGGTTCTGGAAAGAGCCTGGGTCCTAATCTTAGAGTAAAAATGTTTTACAGTTTTACTTTTTATGTTATGTTTAAGAAACTTTTAGTTACCCCTAAATTCATGAAGATGTTCTCTTACATTTTCTTCCAGAACTTCTATTGCTTTACCTTTACTGTTTAGGTCCATGTTCCCTTTTGAATTACTTTTATGTATGGTGAGATACAGAGATCTGGTTCATTTTTCCCCATACAGAGGTCCAGTGGATACAGCACCACTTATTTCAAAGACTATTCTTTCCTCCAATGAATTGCAGCAGTGCCTTTTATTTATTGATGCCTTTTTTGAAATTTGGTGATTGTTTATGCAAGAGTTTGTTCCTTAACTCTGTTCTACTGGTCTATTTTTTCTATCCATGCATCATTATCTTAATCACTGTATCTTTTTAGTAAAGTTTGGTATTTGTTGTTCTTCTTTGGCTTTTTTTTTTTTTTTTTTTTTTTTTACTTTTTAAGGATCTCTACATTTCCATACAGATTTTAGAATTAGTCAATTTCCACAAATGCATCCACTGGAATATTATTTGGGATTGCATCAGATCTATGGATGAATTTGGAAAGAGCCGAAATTTTAATACTACTAAGTCATATCATTTAAAAAAAAAAAAGAGTTCACAGTGGGATTTTCATACTCTCTCTCTGTCCTGTTCTCTCTTCTTGGCAGAGGCTCATCAGAGGTTCATCTTTCTCTCACTGCTCTCCCCTCCTTGTGTGCCTGCATACTCTTTCTCTATGGACCTTACTTCAGGAGTTTTGCACAAACTGTCCCCTTGAAGGCCTCTCTCTGGAAGTCTCTGCTCTCAGATCCTTTCATAGTGGGCTTCTAGTCATTAAGATTTGCTTAAATGTCACTTCCTCATAGCAGCCTCCTCTGACCTCCTTGTCATACCCTTTTATATCATTCTATTGGGTTTTCCTCTAGAACTCATCTATGCCTTATATTTTCTTGCTGTTGAAAGTTTACTATCTCTCCCTAGATAAAGGGAGGGGCCTTATCTACTTCATTGCTGAAACCCTGAACTCTTAACACTTCCTGAATGAATGCTCCCTGAATTAATGAGCAGTTCAAAAAATAATGTTATTTTGGCTTAATATTTAAAATTATGTGCACATATACATTTTTTAGCTTCACAATCTTTATTTCAAGATATAATCCCCAGAGTTTATGTGTTATCTTGGACAGAATACATTTGCTTCCTGCAATTATTTTTAAATATTAATGTTTTGTTTTTTATGTAGGATCAATACCAGGACCACTTATATGAATGGTATCTATGTATACTCATTGCAAAATTACATTTGTAATTATTCTGAAAAAGTCATTGAACATCATCCCATATCTATTATTCCATGATGTTTATAAAAAATTCCAAAAAAAATTCTGAACTTAAAAATGGGTTTTGCCAAATGTACATCGTATACTTTATATTATATATATGCATGTGTGTCTAAACATATCTTGTGTTGAAGAACTTTAAGGCTAACCAATTCATAATCATAATAATCAGGTCCTCTCAGTTGCTCAAAATTATCTGAGCATTCTTCTTTTAGGCCCATAAATATTCATACTGAATCTTTTTCAGAATCAATGAATATAAATGGCCATACACATATGCAAAAAATACATGTGATTTCAGTTAATGGACTCCACCATGCTTATTCTCTAACCATTCATAGTTTGTGTTTTAGATAATTTTGTTATTTTATCTTCAAGTGTTTCATTTGTAATCTGTCGGTAAGTCTTTAAGAAAGAGCAAAAGTATTGTATTTGAATTCAAGTAAGGAATTTCACCTTTTCCCTATTCTCTCTTGTGATAGACATTATATAAACTTGTTAACAAGGAACACTGAGAACATCAGATAACATATTTTTCAATATTTATTCATTTTCATAATCAGGATTACTTACAAAGTTATCATCCCAGGGAGACACAATATAAGGGGGAAACCACTAAAAGGTTTCCTTAATGTGTCACAGTTTTTGTTCAAATATTGAAAGTTTCCATATTCACTTTTTGAGTTTGGAGCAAATAATGTGCCATATTTTTTCTCAAAGCAGCCAGCAAGTTGGAAATTTGGTGGCACAGTGACAAATAAATCTTCATTATTTTGGACACTGACTAGTGAGAATTCTTCCAAAACCAGTATGAAAGACTTTATTATGAGCATGATAGACATCCTTGATACAGGTCCAAGTCTGCCCTGCTTTAAGACTGACAAATCTGATGACCTGAACTTTGGCTAAAAGCACATTACATGGTAGATTTTCTCAGCTTGACAGAATTTGAAATAGTATACTCAATTATGCTTTCATGTATGTCATCTATAAGGCTCAGATAGATTTAATAGATGGCATTTATCTAGCATTATTTTATGCATATTTAAGTACTAAATGCTGAAAGAAAATACATTTCTATGTTAATAAAATAGTGCAATCAAAACCTTTATTTATTTTTCTCATTAGACTGAAATAATAAACCAAATGAGCAAGAAAATGTAATAAAAGATTTAGCATGAAACATTACTTTACATAAGATAATGCCAAGAATATCATGAACATACGCACATTGCTTGTAACTGAATTGCGGAAAATCACTGTGTTTACCTTTGAAAAGCAGAGGTACTCAGAGCCTTCGAACTTCACTTTAGAACCTGAGGCTGGGAGCTGTTGGTCCCACACAGATCATCCTCTGGATTTGCAATGAAAGAAAATGGAAGACTCTCTCTGGAAGGAAAACTCAGGTCACTTCTCTTTCAGCCGTATCTAGTCCAAGTGTACATGGAATACATCAATAGTTCTGCCTGTCTTTCTTGGCCAGAGTAGAAAACAGGTTCTAAATAAAATAATCTGCATTATCATAAAGCTAAAAACAATAATGGAATATTTAAAAATATAATTCACTTTAGTGAAAACTGAACCCATTAATCTTCTTTAGTGAGGGATCTGCAGTCATCGTTTGCATATTATATTTAGCCAACAACCAGAATTTAGTTATTAATTAGGAAATATTAAAATATGTTTAGCAGCAAATAACAGAATGGCAAAACTATGAAAATTCATAAAGGTAAAAGGAAGCAGCCTTTTTTTTTGCCACAGTAAGAAGTGTTCTTCCATAAATTGAGGGAGTCACGGTGACTGCCACACCTTCCCCACATTCACCTCCAAGGCAAATTTTTGAGACTCAATGTTCATTTTTATCAATAGTAATAATGGCAATAATGCAAGGACAGCTGTGAAGGCCAGGGAGTGTGCACTCTTCATAATCAAAAGACCCTCAAACCTTAGCAAACATCATTTATAAAAGAACCTCACAATTCCAACATGGCATAGACACAGCAAAATCAATCCATTTATCAGAGACTGATACAATTTTGAATATGCATTTTCCAGAAGGAAGCAGAGGATAGCAGATACCATCTGCATCTGACAAACTGTGGAAATGAAACAATGCATGGCGAAATTTACATGATATTTGAGTTATAAATGAAAAACAAATGCGTCATCAAAAAAAGTTAGGTTGGTGGCCCAACATATAGATATCCATAAGTATATATTTATATATATAATGATAAAAATCAGCTTGCATGAGGGTCATAGTACATCTACTTTGAAGTTATAGCACACATACTATAAGCAATTTACAGAATTTGTCATGATTGCATATACAGGAATTGCAAAATGAATTAAAATACACTGAAATATAGAACACTCAGAACATATGACTATAAACCTCCCAGGATTGACAGGGATTGGCCATAATCAGCACTTGCCACCAGCGAACAAGAACTGTAATCAAGAAAAAAGAAGAAAAATCCAAGAAAAAGGAGAAAATAAAAAAATTCTTTGTTATTCCTTATTTAAAATAATGTCTTCTTTGTTGACCTGCAGTGTTGATGCTTTTGTTCTTGCTACCAAAAGGGGGTTTTGTTTGATGATAGTTTATGTTCTGGAGCTTTTTGATCTCTGTTCACTGCCTGCAGATAATGGGTCTTTTGTGGGAAATCAGTGGTATCCACAGTAAGTATTTACTATACCGATGACATCCAGGCCAACCCCTGAGCAGTCGATGAGATGATAGTTTTAGTCGCCAATGAAAGGAAAGGAAAAAAAAATAGATCTTGCTGTTAGAAAATGTCCTATCACTGCACACTAATTCTCTTGAAATAAAAGATCAGTGATTTGCCAAAGAAAATATTATCAACAAAGCGTTTGATAGCCTCTTCTCGTATGCGTCCGGAAGCAGGCGCTCCTATGTAGGTAATTAGAGTACAGTGGGTGCAGGGTGGTGCTTGGAGTTTAGGGTCAACTTTGCTGTCCGCTCCGTAGATTTTACAGGCCATTTGCTCTTTGCTTTAAGAAGAGAAAGTGATATTGGAAAAAAGTCAGCACTTTAGATTAAAGCAAAGCACCCTTCACAAAGCCACAAACAAGAAGCAGGACAGAAAGTCCATGGCTTGTAGCTATCCTCGCACCTGCGGAAGAAGTTATAAGATATTCGCTCATCTTGAAGATTTCCAATGCTCCTTATTAGGCTGTTTTAAACACATACATATATATATTTAATTAGCTCGCCAGCTTTGCTCTGATGCTCATGAATGTCTTGGCATGCACTGCAAATAACAACACATACAAAGGATTTCAGTCCCAGGAAGGTTTTGTCTGTTTTCAAACAATGCCATCCCATGGCTGGGAACACTGAGAGAACAAATCCAAATACTTAGCCTCAAGTGATTCCTTGAGGATCATTGCCTATCTCATTTGGTGTTCCCGTACTGGTACGTAAAAACACACCCCCTGTTTTACTGCTGCATAAGCATAAAATCACAGGAGCTTAAACAAACAAGCAAACTCCCCCCAAAAAACCAAAAACCAAAAAACTGAGAGCAGCAGGCTTCTCAAAAATGAGGAAAATGTGCTGTAGGTGGATGCATTTGGACATTTACTTTTAAAGTGAGCTCTTTCTTGAAGTACTATCTTGGGTAGATTTAAAAAAAAAAGTAAGACCTTTCTTATTGTTTTATCCTTGAATCTAGGAAAAGTTGGTGCTATATGTTAACCAGTTTGATGAAAACATTTCAAACTGTATATAAAACCAGCACATTGTACTCCATGATTGCATTAATGTACACACAGCTATGACTTAATTAAAAAAAAAAGAATTGGAAATTCTTGAAAGAGCACCAACACTATCTCAGGGAAGAAATTAAATTGTATGTTTGCATTATTTTCTTCATATGTTTTATGCAGTAAGCTTCTGGCTACAAATGACATAGTAAACACTTTTATATTAGTAAAAAATAAAAATTGTGTTGAGGCTCAAAGCACCTTCTTTTTTGTTAATTGGAGAAAGGCTGAAAGAGTTTGGAGGGGCTGAGTGGGGACATTCCTTGTTTCAAATATTTCAGCTATGTTATGTTCAGGCCCACATTAGCAAAGATAAAAATCGTGTCTGAACCCCTTGTTCTCAAAAAGCCAGTGTACATATATACCACAAATATTCAGGGCTTCTATTAGTAGACACACATTGCTGTTTTTCTCTTAGGTCACTTTAATGTTGTCACTGATTTGCCTTCTTGGTAGGTAGACAGTGTGTGTAATATAACATCTTCTCATAGAAACCTAATCACTGCGGAGCAGAGGTTAGTGGTGGATCTCTGGAGAGAGTTCCTTTATTGAAGCAGGGTGACAAGTTTTAAAAAATACAAAAGTGATAGTTCAATCCATGTGTAGCTCTAAGTACAGAGGAGCAAGGAAAATATATACAATCTGTTTAGAACAACTAGCATCAGAGATTTCCAAAATTAAACATGTATTCTTATTATTTTTTGAAAAGAGAATCTTTGACAGGGATTCATTCGATGGGGGGGAGGGAGAAAGAAAAAAAAAGAAATTATTAAATGGCTCCCTAAATAGACAGTGATGTCTGATTTGACACAAAATATGTCTGGTATTGAATAAACTTTTAGTAATGCTCAAAGCAATAAAACTTCGTAAAATGATTCGCTCTCTAAAATGTATTTTGTGAAATAACGGTTTTCTTTTCAGCATGAGCATTGCAGATTAGCTCCGATTTGCTGCAACTGTGCCATGTCTTAAATGGCCCCTTCCCAGTTAGTCAGTCCTTCATGGGAAACACCTGACCGGTCTTCATTCCTGTAAGATGTTAACGGAGTAGCCGCTGCTTTTGACCCAATGTTTCCTATCATAATATTCCAGCATGTGCAAGTTAAAGCATAATTTACATGGGTACTATAACTGAAAAGATATCCAATAATAGTTCAAAAGACACTTTGAAGCTACTCAAATTTTGAACTGCCATCAGATATGCCATATGCTGTTGCAACACAGTACAATATTTCCCTTCAGATTATAATCATCCATTCACTCTAGGTGTGTGTATTCACAAGCATATTTTTAATTAAATGGAAGCTATTTCTATTTGGACAATTATAATTTGTATCCTATATATTAAGTTCTGAAGCACATCTATGTTGCCATCAGGTCATTGATTTTCTCTTTCTGTTTTTTATTGATGTCATGAATGAAGAAAGATTCAGTCTTTCATCTCTGACGCTCCATAGACTTTTATACAGTGAAATCTGAGAATCTAAAATGCTGTAATTTGCCCTGTGTAATTTAATGAATAATCATCATAGCCATTCCCATTCTGATGTATACTACTTTCACAATATCATTATCAAACCTGCTATGATTTATTCCATTGACAAATTAAGAAAAAAATCTTTCTTGTGACAAACTTTGGCCCCTCATCATACTCTGTGTTGGTTTTCACACATAGAAACAATTTACTTTTGTGCCACACACAGAGTTAGGATTGCTGTCAGGATTCCCTGAGTTCTAATTTCCTTGTCTGCCTTTCACTTCTGAGATTTCAGAAAAGATACTTATTTCTTCTCTCTCTTCTAAAACGAGCATCATAACTGCTCATGTATGTGAATTACCGTTTTTTTCCATATTAGTATTCCAGGGATGGTGTTGTAATAGGATCGCCTGCTTTGTTTTATCTGCTTTCTTTTGCTCTATGTTGAGACCAAGCAGGACAAACTGTCATCCCCTAACAGAACCCTCTCCTGCCCTGGGATACCTGCTGTCTGTCCATCTGCTCCCACTGGCTGGTGGTCAGCTCCCTTGCTCTCAACTTCAGCAGCACTTTGTTTTTGCTTCTCCACGGCCTTTCCTGGCCTGCCTTGCCCCACATTTGCTATATTCACATTCCATCTTGCTGATTACCCTCTTCACTCATTGAGAGCAAGGACTGACATTTTTAACTGACATTTTTAACTGCTACCAGATATGCCATATGCTATTACAACTTTTTTTTTTTAAGTACTTTCAGTGTCAAAAACAAGGCCTTGAGACTTTTAAAACTTTGGCCCCAACATAAAAAGCCCCGTGAAGAAGAAAGGGAGAGGCTACTGTCTACATTAAGTTTAGAGAATGTACAGGCTGCGCGCCTACTAGGGCCGGTGCTTTCTCTCAGATTCCAGGTGTGGTTTGGAGACGTCTGCCACTCTCACGCTGATGCCTTTCATTGGATTTTATGCTTAAAGCTTTTCCTAATGCTCTGTCTGGTGTAGTTCCCCACGTCTTGGTGGCAGAGGAGGCATATTCTCCATTTTGTAAATGGTAAACTCTAAGAAGTCTTCCCTGAAGTCTACACAGCACGCGAACGGACCTTCTACGCCTCAACTCCCTGTCCCAGCAATGGCCAGTGTCGCCGGTGGGACATGACAAGCCAGTACTTCTCAAGAGAGTGACAAATGAAAGTCTGACCAAAGAGAAGATATTATCTTCACTATCGTTATTATTTCAGAATATAACAGAAATACCATGTTTTTTTTTTAAAGTAAGATTAAAAACAATCAAAGCACTGTCGTCCAGAGCCTGTCCTCGGCAGTCTCAGCAATCAGGTGAGAAGCTCCAGGCTTGGGGTAGCACCTGCGGCAGCATCTGAGGGGCTGTTCTTCCTGAGCAGGGGATCAGCCTGTGGGAAGTGGCCGTGCGTCCCTGGCAACGCAACAGCCGTCCCGCCCACCCTAGTTCCCTTGCGGCTGCGCAGTGAGGGGCCAGGCCGCTCGCGGAAGGCCGGTGCGCACGGTCTTAGAGACGCCGCACAACCCTTCATATCCAACGTGTAGGTTAGGAAGATGTAACACCCGCTAGAAACGACTTCTAGATTACACGGATAATGCGGTAAAGTGAGGCTACGGAAATGAAGGAACAGCAGTACAGTCACCACAGAGCACAGACCTGCGGCTTTCTGAAATTCCCCCATGTGTTAAATCAGAATGTGAGATATCTGCTTATCTTTCCAGAGAAAATGCACCAGATATAACGTATTTCAGTGAAAAGAGCAAAACTAGTTTGATATAAAACTTAACTTTTCCTCAACTCTCAATCGATAAATATTGAATATAAAAACATTATCAGTCTCTTGGTTTTCCTAAACATTAATAAGTTTGCTCACTTGTCTTATGATGTAACAATATTTTGAACTTTTCCTATTATAGACTTTTAGAGTTTAAAGATTCCTCTGAACTCTAGACGTGACTCCATTCCACCGTTCTGTAGACATCTCTTTCTTTTTGTCAATACTACCCTTTCCAACCTTTTTGATTCCAATTTGAGGGTGTGGGACCCAGAAGGCTTAAGCTGATTGGTCAAAGTTCCATCTTTAGTAGGTAACAGGGAGGGAGTGAAATTAGAGCTCTTGGCTATGAGGAAAGGTCACCCAAAGAGGAGGTGCAGCTATTTACTTCAAAGTACTAAGTGGAGAGTTGAGAAAACTACCTAATTTCTCCAACATAAATTTTACCAGTTCTTCAAATATTCACCTTCTCTTGGTTTTGAGTAATTTCATATGGATTAGTTTCCTATGTGAATTCAACTTTTAGTGGGTTCAAATACAGGCACAAGCAGCACTCAGTCTCATAGAGATAATCTTGACTCTTCATGGGCTTTTCTCTTTGTCTTCTTGTTTGAGTTTCTAGTGGAATCAAAAGGAGCAAGAAGAAAGAAAGAAAACAATTTCTCTTCCACTGTGGCTCTCTGATGAAAGATTTCAGAATTTTTACATTGTAAGAGTGAATGGTAGTGAGGCTCAGTGCAAGAACAAAACTAAAACTGGATATTCTCCAACTGTAAAAGTTGCAAGAGTCAGGTAACTCTTTGCCTGTGAAGAAGTCTAGTTTATTAAGAATTGAGTGTCCATTACAGCTCTTCAAACAGACATCCACATAACTCTCTTTTATTATCAGATGCCTGCTTTCAGAGCTGAAAATCACTGTATGGGAAAATCTCAGCTAGCTTTTAGTGCAATTTTATTCAAGTTTGCACATACTAAATCACTATTTAAAGGGAAAAGCCAGATAATAGAATGATTTTATCCTATAATTTTTTGAGACGAATATCTTTTCATTAGAATTCTTATAGGTCCAGTGCCAATTTCTTCCAGAAATACATTTTTTAAAAGAAATGTGTCTCATTTTGACCTACTACATAAATTACCTATTTCATGCACCCTAGCATGCTGGCAGGAGCTGTTTAAATTTCCTTTCTTACTTTCCTTTAGTCAGCAAATTTATAGCTCTATTCTAGTTATGAGGCCTCTTACTATAGCTGGGAGAAAAGTGCAGTTGCTATGAATGAGGTCTACGTGACAAGGCACTGGTGTGTTGCCCCATTCACCAATGTTCCAGGCTCTCCTCCCTCTCATAACTGATCGCTGCAGCCTTCAGGGATTTCTACCTGTGCAGCTACTAAAGAATGGACACCAGCTAATGCTGTTTCCCTCCTGATAAGGCCATGGTACATCTTAAAACAGCACTTTTCATTGTAACTTGTCTATCCTGGTAAGAACTGGTCTTGTATACATGTGGTGATGATTATGACTGAAACACATTTTTTTAACGCATTATTTCTTTACCTTTGACCACAATCCCATGGGTTACAATAACCATATTATTGATAGGGAACTAAAGGGGAGAGCAGTTTTGTAACTTGTTCAAGTTGAGGTAACCAGTAAGTGTGCAGTCCAAGTTCTGTTTGACTCTAGAACTAAGTTGTTACAAATGAATTTGCATCATAATTTCATCTGGCCATTCTTTATAACTGAAAAGTCCAAATGCCACCTATTAAAAATATATAGAATTAAGAAAGATTTTGAGAACAATGAAACATGGTAGAAAAACAAATAGAATATTTTCAAAGAATGATGTTTTAATATCATCTACATTTAATAGCCATTTCAATGCATACGTGGAATAATGGATAATTAGTGCTCTGTTTACTGGTTATAGATATGTATATATAAATGATGCTAAAGTGTTTGAAAGTATTTACTCACAGAGTTTAAATGTGATACCTGCCCGGATGCTTTCATTATTAATTAGCAAACTCCTTTTTCATAAGTAGGTATAGTATACATCAATCCAGACTTTATTTGAATGATCAAAAATTCCATATTAGGAATTCCACACAAGGTTCTGTTGCATGGGTAATGTGAGTAAAGGTGAACTTTGCTAAGGGCTTCCAGAAATGCTTTCAAGTTGGGAAATGCAAAGAGGAAATTTGGAGGACAACTAGCACAGATGTGGGATGGCCTCCTTTCAGGAACACACCTCCAGTTCTTGGCCTAGAACATCCAGGACAGATTGCTCTGAATTGGGGAAATGATACAAAGTGCACCCCACCTGGTGTTATTCACTGCTAAGTGAAGAGCCCAGAGAAATGTATTTTAATTACTTCTGAATTGAGAAAGTAGGAGACTGCTTGACTGAGTACTTGAGCAATTGCTTACCAACTGGTCAAACAGAGTATCTCTTGTCACCCACTCATCACATATCCACAATGGCAGTGCCATCAGAGAAAAGTTTCACATCCAAAAAGGAAAAAATCTTTTTTTTAAAGAAATGACAACTGAGGAAAAAATAGAAGGAAAAGAAAGGGAAGGAGGGAAACACAGCTGCAAATATGTGATTTTAGTTTCTAGATATCTTCTTAATATAAATTAAAAGTAAAGATATCATCATAATTTATAAGTATAGTAATTTGCCTAGATTAAAAAATAATTTTTATTATTCAACCACATTTAATTTTGAGAAGAAAATTATTTCAGGACCTAATGTCAATAGAACGTACAAAGACATCAATTATATGGCCTCAGAAAACATACTTGTTTTAACACAAAAAAATCCTTAAGATTTTTACCCATATATTTCAGACTTTGTGCCAATGGTGTTACTTTTTTCTTAATCTAACTATTTAAAAATTTTCTGAATAGGATGGTATATAAATTATCTTCATAATAGAAATTCCTTCTTAACTATCAGAATTAAATAATTAGAAATGTTTGAGGAAAGATTTTTTAAATTCATATTTTATTTATCAAGACACAAGAATAAAAGTATAGGAGTAAGCCACGGCCAGGGACTGTTCATTAAACTTCCTACACACAATTTATCATTAAATATCATTTTAAAGAAATTAATATCATTGTTGTCATGAATATGCAGTGAATGATGATACTGTGAGGAAGAAATCCTCAGGATCCTGATGAAAGTGCAGCTCTTTGGGAGACAGGTAGAGAAAGAAAGCAGGCTAGAAACCAAATTGCATGATTACAGCCACCCCCTTCCCACACTCCTATAAATCCTCACGACCTTGACAAGGGTATAGCCATCCTGGGCTAGGGACCGTTAGGGATGGAGAGCAGGTCAGATACCAAATGGTGCTGTCACAGCAACCCCTTCCACCTTCCTGAAATGCTTTAGGGTTGGTGTTCCTGGAAAGTGTCGGGATCTTCTACCCTAGTCCTGGTGGACACTAGAGGTAAGGTCTTCTTCCAAGATTAATACTTTTGCAGACGGTGGTAATTCTAAAATCAGTCTCTGATACAGCATCATTCACTCTGCAGGAAAGATGACTTCCCTCTCCTCTCGTGACCTCCTCCCACATTCCAACTACACTAATAAAAGTTCCTTGAAACTGTGTGAGTGGGGTCGACTTTTGGTCAGACTCCATTCTGCTCCTTTAAAATAAAGCCTAAGGTATATATTGAGAAGACCATAAATCACGCTATAATACAGTCAATATTGCGTTGCTCTTTGAGATACTGGTCCGGCCATCATGCTAATGCTTGCCTAAATACTTTGTGCTCTCCCTTGTGTTGCTGTTTTATGAGAGCTGTGAGTTTTTACTTTAGAATGGTTTAACACTGGTAGAGTACAACTGTTCTTTTTGCTGTTTAGAGCACTTTTGAGCATTTCTTGCAGAGTAGGTCTAATCTTTGCCTGTCTAAGAAATACTTCATTTCTCTTTCATTTGTGAAACTTAGTTTTTCAAAATACAAAAATTTTGGCTGACAGCTATTCTGTTTAAGAACACTAATGAAGAGACTCCAAATGCTCTGGTTTATAAAGTTTCTGCTGAAATATGTGTTAGAATGGTGGATTTTCCTTTGTGCATTACTTAATGCTTTTATCTCGAAGCACTTAGGACTTTATCCTTCACTTTTAAGGCCAGTCCAATGCTGATGTTGGGCCTTGGTGATGTCCAGTCTGTAATGAATCTTTCAAGAGTTTAAGGACTCTCTTATATTTCAATTTCTAAATCTCAAGCTAGACTAAGGCATTTTTTCATTCATTATTCTTGTAAATAGGTTTTCTAAACTTTGTGTTTTTTCTTCTCCCTCGAGGCTACCTATGAATCTTATGCTTAGGCATTTTACATGATCCCCTATCTCCTCAAGAAGTTCATGTTGATTCTTTTTTTTTTCTTTATTTTTGACTGGCTGAATTAACTCAAAATCCTTGTATTTAATCCCTGAAATTCTTTCTTTTGCTTGGTCTAGCTTGAAATTAAAAGATTTCACCATTTTCTGCAATGCCCTAATGCCCTAACTGCTCTAAATGACTATTTTATTTTCAGAGGTTCTATTTCTTAAAAAATATCAACCGCTAATGATTTCTTTATTCATGTCCTAAATTACACTCTGTTGATTTCTTTGTATTGGTTTTCAATATTTGTATGGATTTCATTGATCTTATTTGTGACCCATATTTTGAATTCCATACTTTACCTTTCAAAAATTTCTTTTGATTGCAATCTATTGAGGCGGAGTTAGTATGATCCTTTGGGGTTGTTGAAACAGGCTGTTTTATCATTTTCCCAGATTTCTTATGCTGCTTGCTTCTCATTTGAAACCTCTTCCCTCAGTTCAAAAGAAATAATTTGCAGTTCATCTATTTCTCTCTGCCAGGAGCTCTGCTCCTTAGTGTAGAGAGGGTGAGGCATGCTGCCTTTTGTCTTGTGCAGACAGGTATCCACTGTGTTGTTGCTAGTAATTTGGGTTGGTTGGTCTGCAGACTCCTTGGAGAGTGTTTAGATGCCAGTGGTGGTGTCTCTTAAGGGAGAGAAATTAGCCTCACCCTCCATACAGAACCCATAAGCAGTGAACAGAATACTATTGGGGTTGGAGTCCCCTCACAAGCCTAAAAATGGCCGTTTTACAGCATGGGGGGAGGGTGGTCTCCATTTCCATGGCCCTTTCTAGGCTTTGGTGCTATTTATACTGTAAGATGAGGATACTCTTCTCCCTCAGGAGTCCCTTGCACTGCGAGTGTGCAGACAACTTTGGATCATGAACTGGGGCTCTCAGGTACAGAAGAGGGTGCCTTCCACTGCTTTTTGTCTTAGAAAGTATTCATGGCACTGTGCAGTCCCCTTGAAGCTGCCTATACTCTGTGTCAGAACTCCAAGAAGGTTGATGTTCTCATGCATCTCCCTGTTCCTGTGTGGTTTTCATCAATCAAGTGAGTATGAGGGAATGTTCATGTAAGGCAACATTATAAGGAGAGAAAAGTGCTTGACTTCCTTGGCAGGATAGAGGCACTTAATTAGTGCATTGACAATGCAATATAGAACCTGCTGTCTCTGCGTGGTTCTGTGTTGAGAGAAAGTGACCCTTTGTGGGTTTGCAGCCCAGTGCTGGCACCCAAGAAGCACTCATTTCACCAATGAATGTAGGGATTGAATTTTTCAGGGGAGAAGGGATCTCTAACAGATTGAGAGCTGATATTGCCATGGGTGTGAGAAAAGGAAAAGGAAACACTCTCACCTACCCTTTCCATCAGACTCTGAATCCCCAGAGGTTGGTCTATGCCACTATCTTGATCCTTCTTACTCTGTTCTACCACTTCTTCCCATGGTATTTCCAGTAAGGGTAAGTTCTGGCACCTTTCTCTCAGTATTGCACTTGGTCTATGTTTGTTCACCTGAAATTTTTCATCTTTTTGAGGTGATCCGGCTACCAATGTCATTAGTCAACCCTCTTGCCTACTGGCTCTTATATATTGCTGTATTCTTAAACATATAGTCTTAACCATTATAGAAAAGGGAGAAAAAATTATTGAATGTATTATGTGATAGGGACTGACAAAGATATTTACATATGAATTGACATGATATAGGTATAGGATGAGTTATTTATTACCATATGTTATAATTAAATAATGGTGATATTTTCTTTAATTTGTCATAAAGAAGTGGAGCTAAAACAATAGGATTTTTTAAATAAAGATCATGATAAAATGGATATTATTTTTTAGTAATTGTGAGTATACATGTTGACCAGGTACTTAGCTTTTGAGGCTATCTTTCAGAGATTATAATTAAACATTTTGATGTAAGCCATTTATTTTTTGTTGTCATGATTAACTTGTAAAACAAACATTACAATTACTAGAAAACTTATGAGCATTTCTTTAGACATATGCCTACCTCAGTTTATAGACTACTGCTTTTATAAAATTTCCCTAAGCTTGTATTTTAAGTACATTTTATTACACACAATTTTATTTATCTTGTGTAGTATAGTTAGGGTTTTTAAATAAATTATTTATTAGGTGAATTATATTCCCCATGGATATCTTTTCAAGGTAATAACATATTTTCTTTATGTCTGGTAGGATTAAAAAATCACTAGATTAGACTGAGGTGAATGGGCTGGCTTAATTTGCAATGCTTAGCATGTACTGGTTTCTCAGGTGACCTTAGGAACTGAGATCAGAGTTCTTATTCTTGTGATCATCAGATATACATGCAGCTTGAGTACTTTGGAACTTGTCGTGCATACAAAGTTACATCCCTTATCATGTATTACTATTGTTGTTCCTGACTCTGCTTAGGGTGTCAAAATTTTCCTTTTGGTGGATAAGGAATTTAGGATGCTTTTCACATTTTCCTTGTTCTACTTTTCCCTGGACTGTGTATGCATTATTAGTTATGATTTCCTAATGTAAAAATGAGCAGGCTTATGACAGTGAATAAAAGACAACTTTGGTTTCAGCAAACTCAGCAAATTAAACCTGAAAATGGCTCCCAATTTCCTTAGAAGATTTTCTTACCATTTCAGTCACAGCGTCCACAAGTGAAAGGAACTGAATGAAGTGAGTCGGGCAAAGTTTCTGCCTTTTCAGGAACTACTCATTCACTATAAAGAATATGTTTGGTCAAAAATCATGATTTCTAATCCACTTATATGGTTGTATAATTAGTGGCAAAATTCCTCTAAAATACGGTTTATGTTCTTCTATTAATTAAGAATAAAGAAGTAATACCAATTTTGATATATCTATATTTATCTACAGAGATATTTTCATGGAGCATAGGGATAAACCATATCGGATATTACTTTTCAGTACCTAGTGACACTTGGGAATCACTTCTGCTATTAAAAAGACCAAAATTATTTTTGTTTTCCAAACTCTATAGGGCTGTGGATGTGCTTGGTCACTGATACGTGTTTCTTATTTTAAGGAAGCTCTCCGGATACTACCTCATCTTTATTCTAATGTCAGTCCGCTCAAGTTTGTCTCTAATCCTCTGAGGGCTGAGTGAAATCAGCAGTAGACACATATTTCTAAATACAGGTACTAATTTCATTTCACAGCACTCTGTTCTAATAAATATGAAGCAAACCATGCATCAACACCAACACTTCCAACCTTCTCTGGATATCTTCCAAATTATCCCCTACCCCCATCACAAGCACTGTCTGATTATTTCAGTTTTTAAAAAGAGGAACAGACTTAATTTTCTTCCTGTCCACGTCGCACCTGAGTGCTAATTTTGATTTTTTTGTGTGTGTGTTTTCCATTTTTAATATCTGGTAAATGTTTAAATGTCTTAAAATAGCTAATATAAAACTTTATCCAGTAAATTTTGCCTGTATCCATGTTTAGAATATAAATTTAATATTATTTATTTAGCTATATATGGTGTAACTTATAAAATAATTTCATCTTTTTTATTGTTTTATTTTTAGTTTTTATTTACTTATGTTTTGAGACAGAATCTCACTATCTCACCCTGGATAGAGTGCCACGGTGTCATACCTCACAGAAATCTCAAAGTCCTGGACCCAAGGGATCCTTTTGCCTCAGTCTCCCAAGTAACTTGGGACTATAGGCGCCCGCTACAATACCAGACTAGATTTTGTATTTTTTTTTTTTAAGTAGAGATTGGTCTAACTCTTGCTCAGCCTGGTCTTGAATGTCTGCGCTCAGATGATCCATTTGCCTCAGCCTCCCAGAGAGTTAGGAATATGGACCTGAGCCACTGTGCCCAGTCAGTGTCATGTTTTTAAATTAAAATGAATGTTCAATATTTCTCAATGACTTTGAGCAATGTATTCCTTCAACACTCTCACAATGCAACTGCTGCCATATTTTTACATGGGTTCCATTTTTGATCTGTAACCCAAAGTTATAAGAATTGAAGAAGTATTTTGTTCATAGTAAAAACAAAATCATAAGTGAAATCGCCGATACTAAAAACTTTGAACATGTCAGATGGATTTAAATTAACTTATTGTGTTTCAAGTTATTGTTATTTTTCAGCTCTTGGCTTCTAAGTTACTCTTTCTCATAAAGTGATATATGTATACCTCTTGAAATTCCAGAGATACAATAGCACTCAATGAACTTAATTTTCTAAACTCAAAACATTTTTTTCTTAATCATATGCTGAACTTTACATTTTGTTTGTCTTTTATTTCTAGATTCAAAAAATCATCTCAAAACATTTTAACTAAGTGTATTTTATACCATTCTATTTATTTGCATTGTCTCAAAACATTTTAACTAAGAGTATTATATTCTATTTTGTGAATAACTCATCTAACAACTTATAATTTTGAGAATATGCAAATAGTTTATACTGTTTTTAACATCTACATCATGCTGAAACTATAACTATGAGCACCCACAGAGTGGTCTAAGGGACACTAGAGACCAAAAAGGAAGGGGGGTGGAGGAGATGAGGAACGAAAAATCAACTACACTGTACACCATCCAAGCAAAAGCCCAGACCTCAGCACCACATAATATACATGTGGGGAGGATTCAACTTGTACCCCTACATCTATTGAAATTTTTATAAACTACAGCATAATGACTATAGTTTATGACATTATGCTTCATAATAGAAATCTTCTAAGAGAACAGATTTTATGGCTCTGACCACAGGAAAGGATAACTATGAAGACTGTGGATATATTCAATTGCTTACCTGTGATATTTATATTAACACACCATGTTGTGCACCTTAAATGTATTGGATAGAAAATTAATAAAGCATGGATAAAGGGACCTCTAAAAAAATTGCCACTTAAAACTCAGAGATGAATGGCCATGAAATTTCAATTCCTGTTGCTGTTCCCTGTTGTTTCTTTCTTTCCTTTTTTTTTTTTTAGACAGAGTCTCCAGTTGCCCATGGTAGAGTGCTGTGGCATCATATCTCACAGCAACCTCTAACTCTTGGTCTGAAGCAATCCTCTTGACTAGGTTTTTCTATTTTTTGTAGAGTTGGGACCTCACTTTTGCTCAGGCTGATCTTGAACCTGTGAGCTCAAGCAATCCACCTTCCTTGACCTCCCAGAGTGCTGGGATTACAGGCCTGCGGTTTCTTATTTCAGTTCCTTGGCTTCAACTCAATACTCTGAGAGAAGAAAAAGGAAGAAAGATATATTCTAAATACTTAGTGCACAATGGCTACATTATTAATTACTATGAATAAGGAATCATCAAAGGAAAAATTAAATACACTCTCCACAAGATTGCATCTAAAATCTTGCCTGCTGTGTGGGTTGCTGTGAGATTGGCAGAAGCTGGAACTGGGAAGTGACCGAGGAACTTAATGAAATAAGGGAATTGATATAAATTGAATGGAGTTTCATAGACTCTACTTCGGTTTGGGCATTATTTGAATCCCACAGTAAAGTGAATGTACCTCTTAATCTCATTCTTTTAGGATACAAAGGCTTAAATGTCTAAAACGTACCTGTGACAAAGGGAATGGGAAAAGCTAGCAGTAGTGATAATTATTTGTGTCACTTTATTATTAGTCCGGTCTTTTCCTAGTTCTCAGGATTAACTCCTAATTCTTTGGATTACATAAATGTGTTCTAGGACTTTCAGTTCCATCTAGAAAAGTCACCCAGGCAAGTGGTGGTGGGGGAGGGGTACACTGTTGAAGAGAGGGCTGCTCTTCCCTGCCAGGTGCAAATTATTCATATATCTCTGAAGCTGCCCATGATAAAGTGTAACTGAGAATTTGATGCCTGTTAAAGTAAGTAGGGCAGCATCTTAATCTCCACACTTGACACTGGCTCATATATTTCTTTTATATTTAGCTCTTCAATTTTCTAGTCTTAGAGGCACAGAATCAGTCTCATGTTTAATTTTGGGTTTTAAGGAGACTAAACAAAATCTATGACTGAGTCACTTTTTAGGTGTATTTATTGGTTGAAATGCCTAAACAAGGCAATTTACATCTTATTTCCTGTGCATGTGTATGTCACCAGCAAATAATACTCAGGATGTCAGCCTACTGCTTTATAATAGCAGATCAGCAGGAATCCAGAAGCAGGTAATTGTGTCTGAAAAACAGGGTTTTCTGTAGCCCAACTAGATAATATTTCTGCAAAATTAGAGAATAGATTTTAAACTCAGAAAATATTTTCCAGAGTCTGCAGTAAGGACATCTATGCACACTGTATTAATTTTTTAAAAACTGATTCAAAACCGTTGCGCTAAAACAATACTCACACACTGTTTCACTGTTGTAAAAGATCACTGGCAAATATTTTGACCAAAAATACTGTTCTGATGTGACTGTGTAAGCTATATTAAATTAATAACCATTTCCTATGACATAAATAGTGGAATGCGAAAACGTTGTTGCCTGTGACCATATGCAGAACTCTTCTCTCCTGCCAAAGTAATGGTGGTATGTAACTTCAACCTCTATTTGGGCAAGACGTTTATCTTTCTCTGCTTTAATCTGTCCTAATTACGTTGGTTTCTTTACCACCATCACTCACAAAGAACCTAATTGCTTTCTTTGAGATGCCAGCCCTACTTGAAATCACCAATATGCTTTGTCACCAAGAGAGAAGCTGAGCATCTGTCACCACATCATCACCTCCTCTTCTCATGAAAAAAGCAGCTGCAGCTGTTTTTAGCAAGATTTCTCATTTCACGTTCAGGGTTATGGAGAGGTTGATGTCTTTTTTTCTGTGAGATGAAATCTACTGCAGGATCGCCGGGTTGTTAAGAAGCTTTCCTAGTATTCAAACCATGTTGTGTTCTATATTTTTTGTCATGAATCACCCAGGATTTTGTTCTAGCCTTCCATGAGGTGAGATGCAAATTTTATTGACTATTTCTCAATGAATGCTACAGTCTTATGTAGTTATGCCATGTCATTTTGAGCCCAAGCTAACAGCACAAACATAAAAGCCATTCTATTCTTGTACTCTCTCAATTGCAATATTATTCTTCTCTTTGATAAGTCACACATTGGAAGAGCTTGTCTCTCTATTTACTACGTATATAAAAGTTAATCGTAAAGAGATGCAGATCTAGATAATAAATCCTGATTGCATCAAGTAAACAGGCTTTGTAAAGGAAGATCAATACCAAAGTTCCTTTAATCACCACTTAATAGATGTTTAAATAAGAAGCAGCTGTAGCTCAGCGGCTAGGTCACCAGCCACATACACCTTAGCAGGCGGGTTCAAATCCAGCCCAGGCCTGCAAAACAACAATGACAACTACAACCAAAAAATAGCTGGGCATTGTAGCAGGTGCCTGTAGTCTCAACTACTATGGAGGCTGAGGCAAGAGAATCACTTAAGTCTAAGAGCTGAAGGTTGCTGTGAGCTGTGACTTCGATGCACTCTACAGAGGGTGACAAAGTGAGACTCTGACTCAAAAAAAAAAAACTTAGAAAAGTATAGGTGACTTATTTTCATACCAAATTGCTTGCTTATCCATAAGCAGTATCCAGTCAGTGGCATATTCTAGTCAGGCGACCTGGAGACCTTTCCTTCTACTTACATTCCTAGTAACTTTGAGCTCAAACAATGCATCTCTTTTACCTATTTTCCACCACGAAAATAAGACTGCTCCTTGCAGCTGTTTGAGGCAGATATAAAGATTTGAAATACTTTGTCTTCCTTTGACTTCTTAGCATTAGCCGCGGGCACAGGACCACCTTTGTATCAGAGAATGGGCTGATATGTGCACACCCCCACTGGGACTGGAGAATTCTCTCCTTCACTCACCTCACATGTGACAATCAGAAGTCTCAGGACAAAACATAGGATAGAAGCAATGGTCTTCAGCCCCTTTTTGACAATAGGATTTTTCCTTTTTACTTTTCCTTTATGGAAATCTAATTCTTTTTTTTTCTTTTTTAAATTTTTTTTATTAAATCATAACTGCGTACATTGATGCATTTATGGGGTTCAGTGTGCTGATTTGATATACAATGTGAACTGCTTACATGGAACTGATTTACACATCCATCACAATTACATTCTTTTCTTAATAGTTTTGAAATGTACCAAAGCCTCATGCACATTAGGTGAGGCCCCCAAATACCCTCACTCCTCACCCCTCCCCGGTCTCCTCCCCCCTCTCTCCTCTTCTACTTTCTGGACTATAGTTATGTTTTACCATTCATATGAATGTGTAAGTGGTTATATATCTAATTCTATCCAATGATGTTTCTATATTTTTGCCACTGAATTCAAGTCCCTATTTTGGTTTAATCAGTATAACTGATAAAAATCAGGTCATGATGGATGACACTCAACCTTCTGTCACCACACCTTTATAAATTGTTAATTCTGCCTTCTGTAACTAAAAATCTTAGCCCACCCTTTTAAACTATCTCTTTCTTTCCCTTTGTATGGTCTCCTGCGACCTCTCTAATCCTAAATTATTTTACCTGTACTTATCAGACACTTCCATGGTGTTCATTAGGTATAGCTTGCTGTTTAAGAGCATCACAACTATGACTTAGTAAGATAATACGGACAGGAAATCAGGTGTGAAATATATCATTCACAGACATTTGAATCTATATTCATTACTGCATTTGGCTTTGTTGCCAAATACTCTTTTGTAAAAATTTCCCTCCCTTGATTTTTGGGATGCAACTATCTGCAGGACTTCCTTAACCCAGTACACCCCCTCTTCCTCAGTCCTTTTTTTTAGGCTCCTTTGTGAACCTTGGGGTCTTGGCCCTCTACTGTTTTGCCTTCACAGGCTTGCCTTTGGGAGGTCTGAACAGGGTGAAGGCTGCAATTCATCTCAACCTAATTTTCTTTTCTTGGCTTTGATTTCACATTTTTCTTTGCTTATTGAATATCTCCATTTGATCCCAGTCCTCAAAAGCTAAGAATTATGAAATTAAAGAGTGTTTACTGTAAAAATGATCCCCTTCAAACTTCCTGTTTTGCAGTAAATGTGTCCCTACTGATCTCACTGTCAAAGCCAGGGTAGGAGCCCCCTGAATCAGTCCACAGGCTTTTTGATTCCATGTCTTCGATATCTCTAAAATTTGGACTAAAATCTGGAACAGGGTACGATCTAACTGTTTGCTTATTTGTCCTGGTCATTTTGAGGAAAATACATTTTGAAAAGATAAACAACATGAACCTGGTGTGTTTTTCAGAACTTATATGTTTTTTCAAGCCTATTTTTAATCTTCAAAACTACATATTGCTCTTCCTATACAATATTGATTTATATTTAGGATGGATTCTATAAATAATACTGTTTTATCATGAAATACTTGAAGGCTTCAGATAAAAAGCTCAACCTACAGGGAGAATCTATTCATTTTTTTTTTTTTTAGAAAAACACTTTTATTAAATAATTGCCTTTCAAGGGCCAAAGATCTGATGAAGTCTCTTTTTGTGTCTCTATCTGTGTCTGTCTTTACAATTGCATCACTCCACAACAAACTCAGAAAAGAAATAAGAACAAATAAGAACAGAAAAGCCACAAAGGTATGAAAAATATTCATGTTATGCAATGGGCAGCATCAGCAGCACAATTGTAATATAAGAAGACCCTACAAAAGCTGTGGTCCTTTATTACAAAGAATCCCGCCAAAGAAGTGCCCTAAGGCAGTCCAAAACATAATCTTGGTGTTCCAAGTTCACTCTTTCAGATGTGCAACATTATTTTGTTAATCAGTTCTTTCTTCAAAAAAATTACATATGATGGAAACAGTTTTCATCTTCTTACATCACCTTTGCAGTTTTGAATTTGACTTTCCTCTTTCTCTCTTGAAGTACAAACAGAAATTCTTCAAAGGACTCTTGTTATGCTGACATGAAAAGATACTGGCAGTCAGGGGACAAAAGATCAAAGGTCAGTGAGAGGTTCTGGCATAGAACCTGGGGGAAGGTCTGCGAGAAGGAGAGGAGGCCAGTCCAGGGATAAGGAAAGGATTTATTATAGGGAAGAGGAGAATGGAGTATGGTCAGGAGTCAGCTTGCTCCCATACAATTGCAAAGGCTTTTATTAGCCTTATCTGTATAGCTGCAATGAGGATGTGAATTAGAGCTGGAATTGGGAAGTAAAGTATAGCTGGAATCGAGAAGTGACCAGAGTGGCATACACTGTCTGGGATTCATCTTTGGTGCCCGTCAGGATAATGGGTGCATCCTTAGTGCTGGCCAGGATATGAGTTGGGTGTTTGCAGGTACTCTGGCCTTGAGGCACTCTAAGAATCTGGGGAGGGGGTTGCTTGTTTTGTAAAATGGCTGCACTCTTATCAGGGTTATGAGATTCCTTTTCCACATCTCCTCACTTTTTACTTTAAGGAATGGCGGTGCAGAACTCTCTCAGAACTACTTCCTACTGGATGGGGATGCCAGCTGTTTCAGGGGTACATGGGGGAATTATTGGGGTCATTCTGTTGTACAATAGTCATTTTAATTATTTCTCCATTTGGTTATATATTTAATCTAAAATGTAAATGATTTGGTTTATACCATTACATATGCCGCATTCTGCAATATGGATCATAAAAATGGCTATTAAATTTGAAACAATATTAAGCTAAATAATTTAGAATAACAAAAATGCTTTTAGGGTAGTCATTATAAATCCATTATACACATTTTCTAAGAGATGTAAATAGAATGTACATCATTACCATGTTCTGATTTATTTGACAGGCACACTGAGTATTTCCCCAGAAATAAGCTTCCCTATCAGGTGGATTGTGTACAGAAATTGTCTTATGAAAAATATGTTTCAAAATAATAAAAAGGTTCAGAGAGGCAGTCCTTGGAATATCTCCCCAAAGAGTATTTTGGATATTTTGAATGACTAAAAATACACAAATCCAGTTTTTATGAAAGACAGTCATAATCGTGAAAGGAAACAATCTTTTAAAAAATTATTTTAGGGCAGTACCTGTGGCTCATGGAGTAGGGTGCGGGCCCCATATACTGGTGGTGGGTTCAAAACCCAGCCCCAGCCAAAAAAAAATGCAAAAAATAATTTTATTATTATAAACACAATATTTTATCCTATTTAAATTTTTAAATTTTGTGAAGGAACATAGAAATATGTCAGAAGAATGTTCCCTACATCTAGCTTCATTACAAGTTCCTACAAGTAATTAGTTTCCACTTAAAAATTCATACTTGAATTTGAAACTATTAACTTTAATAAGTAATTTTTACTATTTGAATGTCCTTAGGATTATTCTAAACACTCTGTTCTACATTATGCATCTATTATAAAGAGCCTCTCAAGTCAATTGCATATGAAATCCCTCTAATGTTTTGCATTCTATGTTACTTAATCTCATGGGTGCTTGATTATTTAGCAATCTCATATTAATAGGTATTTATTTCATTTTAGCTATGTTTTCATTCCATTACCATACATTTTACAAATACCATGATTATGTATATTTTTCCATCATCGGTTGCACACCTGTAAATATGTGTCCTGAAAAAGTAAACTTCCTTATTCTCTCATCTAACTTATTCTAGTTAATCCCATACCCACTACACATCTCAAATTGATATTTTTTCACCTACGTATATATTCAAAGGTCAGTTTCAGACTGTAGAAATATATTCAATTTAACTTTCTCATAAAGTTCTCCCCCTACAGTCTCTTTCATTTGATGTTAATCATTCAAACTATTTCTAGGCTCACAACTAAAATTCACGACAACTACAAAGAATTTTCTATAAGAAGTGCTTATTGTATTTATTACTTATTCTATTTGTCAACTTTTTAAATTTTTACTATTTTGGAAAATAAACCGCCGTATATATTTATCCCAGGATTGCATATAAATAAACAGGTGTTAATCCAAATCTGAGTGAATAAAAGTCAAACATCTGTTTTATTTTAATATAAGCTGGACTTATTCCAGAAGTCTGTCTTAGGTAATGAAAATCACATGATAGGGAATGTTAAAGATCTTTATTAGAACATACAGCTGTATTTTATGATACAATTGTATATAGTTTGATGATGCATAGTTTTTATGATGCTTACTTTAAAGCTGGAGACTTAACGCTTTTAAACAACAAGACGGAGAGAACGTCCACAGCAGTAAGTATGAGAGTGCCCTCTACATTTGTTTCCTTTCCAACCACACTTAATTCTTTTAAGATTACCTCAATGATAACTAGAAGTCTTCAGAGCCATGTATTCATATTCCACTAAGAAGTGGAAGAGAAAGTTTAAGGTCCAACTTAACACCAACCCCCCTTCTTCCTCATTATCAATTAAGGGGCAACATGGATTTTTTGTTTTTTGATGCCAATCTTTTACTCCCTTTCCATTTTATACTTATTTTCATTCTTTTCTACTGCTGCTGAATTCTGATGAGGATACAATGTCCAATCCAATCTGTTCAGCCTTCAGATAATTACTTTGTGTACTTAAATTCTCATTCTGTTGAAATAAGATAAATAAAATGCCAGGATGCACAGTGGCCATTTGAGCAGCAACCAGAGGTAATTGTCAGTCTTAACCTTTGGCAACCCAATTGATGTTGCTTGATAATGTAGTTAGCTGTCAAGGACGTTTCTCCAATGGCATTTTTGCCTGGTTAGGCACTGTGTTTTTAAGGCTTAAATCCTGACACTGTAATACCCTTTTTATAATTAATCCTGAATTATACAGATTCCATATTGGAGAGCTCTGAATTGAAAACAAGATTAGAATGGTAATAAAACATTTTAGATCAGATAGAAATTGCTAAAATTGCAAAATGGTGATTTCAAAGACCAATTTAATATGTGTGCTGCGAGAAAATAATTAAAATTGGAAGTAAATTAAATATTAAGAAAATGGAAGGCCAGGTTGAAAGAATGAGATTACAGAAAGAATTACTTACTTGTTTTGATTAACCTGCAAACTCAGTAGCATACACAGAGTTTCGCATACAAACATGTTATATTTTTCCTTTTTTCTCCGGCTAGCTAGGGCTATATAGAAAATAAGTTGTTTCTAAATGCTTTTCTGTAACATTAAAATGTGGAAATAAATGATCCAGAGAATTTTGGGGGGACAAATATTAAATATGACTGCCTGTAGTCAATGATGAGTAAGTCAAAACTCAAAAAATCAGTTTCTTTTAAATCACAGAGAACTTCAATATTACACCCTCCCTTCTGGTTAAATGTGTCTGTCCAACATTTACACTGGTCATTCGTGTAAACTGGACTCATAATGAAACCCACCACATTTATAGCATAATACATAAAGTATGTTTACATGTGCCATCTCATTTAACTGATCATCTAAAAATCTCTAAATAAATCATGTTTAAAATGATGCTGTTGAGGCCAAAGGACAGATGTACTTACCATTGTGTTATTAAGGCTTAGAACCAGACTTGAATTTAGGGATTTCATCTTCAGAGATAATTTGACCCTGCTTTGCAAGAGATAGGGAGACCCTTAGCTGGTGTCCTAGCATTGCAGTCTTTTCAACAATTAAAAAAAAAAATACATAAATGACCTGGTGTGGACACTGTTGTTTTACTGTAAATATCCTATTAGGATTTTCCATTTCTCCTACCATTCCCAGACCCATGTTTTCATTCTGTAACTACAGACTATATAAATAAATTGGCTATGTGCCAAAGTCTGACATTTACTCTTAAACTAGAAGAAATTTTTAATAATGTATCATCTAGAATCACCCCTCTGAGGACTTTTGTAAAATTATTAAGGTGATTCTGTCTTTGTAGAAAACTAAGTAAAATTAAAAATTAGAAAAGTATAAGTCTTGATTCAGTGTTCATAATAGTGCCCTTGAGAAATTTATCCTAGTTTTCTTCATGTCCTAAAAATGCAGAAGAAATCATACTATTTCAGTTAACTTGTCCCTACTGGATTCCATTTTTGACTTCACATTTTGTCAGTGGCAGTATTATTCTCCTATTTAACTAGTCTTAAAAACTTAATAATCTTTAATATGTCCCTCTCCTACACAATTTAATAAGCTGCCGTGACTCTCCCTTCCCTACTGAGAAAGTTTATCTCTTACTACCTATGTGACCTTGGGCAAGTCACACTCTGGGCTTCAGCTTCATCAATTATAAAATGAGATAATAAAAAGACCCATCTCATATGGCTTTAGTAAGTATTATTTAATATATGTACAACCTCTTAAAGAGTTTCTGGCAAATATTAAGGAGTAAATAAGATTGAGCATCCTTATCTAAGTGCACGAAATCCTCTAAAAACTTTATTCCTAAATTTTACCAATTTCCTGCTATTACATTTACTATTTCTCCACTACCAGACTGACCTTGTCATTATTTTCTAAGTGATGGCATTGCCAATCTATTGTCACATCTTTTTCTAAAACTATGTCTTTATTTATGATCTCCTCTTCTACACTTTGGAATGACAAAACTTTCAGTTACTAATACCAGACACAGCACATTTCAAATTTTCTCACTTTTCAAAATTATTTTTAAGCCTTTTATTACAAGGAAATCTCTCCAAAGTATTGATTCTTAGCATTTATTACATAATTTGTGAGATTTTCAGGAGGGTAAAATGATATGAAGAACTTAGTCTGGTGACTGTTAAATAGTAAATTTTTAATAAATGTCAAGTATCATACATAAAAATATACATATGTGATACATTGTGTCATTACTTTTCCTTGGTTACTGTGTGCTATCTTTTAACAAATTCTGTTTTCCTGTATTGCCTTTAAAAATATATAAATATATAAAATTTATGTCCATGTTCATATTGTTTCTTCAATATAAGTGTAGATTATTATATCTTCACAGTTTAGTAAGTATATTCCAAATTATGATAAAATGTTATAGTGGCACTTCTTTCCTTCTCTCCCTTTAAAATATTGTATGTGTTGTGGGTCGGTCCTACATATAATAACTTGTAGTTTCAAATAGCATGTTAAAGCCACACAATTGAATTGCGAGTAAAGCATGAACAACCTTTGGATCTTTAAACAAAAATGAAAGAATTATCATCCAAAGCTTGGCAACCATGAGTTCACTATTCCCTGTCAACCAGTTGTAACTCTATGTGATTAGAGTCACAGTGGCTGGAATGGGGTCAGACTTATCCTGGAAGCACTTGGTACCATGAGTTTTTGACTAGTGATATACTTGGCTTCAGTCCTCTTTTTATTCAGACGAATCGGATAAAAGATAAACTTAGTAAGGCTGAAACTAAAATCATCAATAAAATATTTAGAGAAGAATAATATGATAAGAAGCCATGCCTACCCAAATTGATGTGTGTGGGGGCTGTGTGCGGCATGTCTCTGTATCTTCTACAAATCAGCTTTGCTTAGAGATGGAAGTTTCCTCACACAGCCATATCAAACATCCAGGAATCCCCAAATGGGTAAAACTTCTCTAACTTTTTTCAGTCCTTGATGTCAGAAAGATTTTCTTCATGGAAGGATCTATAGAAGAGAGACTATATTTTTGAGACTTTTTCTCACCCTTCAATTTTTGCCAGTGGCAGTGGGTCCATTTCTCATCGGCATGCAAGGCCACTTGCTCGCCAAGTGACTCCCTTTATTCAACAGTTTTAATTATAAAAACCATTAAGAGATCAGGACTATACTCCAAGCAACTAACATATCTGGGCATAGTTTCTTTTACTATTGTCTTTTAACACATAAGGATGGTATTCATTAATTTTTAGTATTTAAACTCCCTCCTGAAGTAAAAAAAAAACAAAAACAAAAATAAAAAAACTAAATCAACATTGGTTTTTGTCTTTTTCTTCTTTCAGATTACAGGTAAATACCCAGGACTTTCATCTTTCATAGTCCCTCCTTCTACTTGTAAAGAGAAGATATATATATTCTTAGGGATTAATAATAACATTAATATGTATTTGTTTTCTAGCTTCTCTGGGTTATCTACCACTGGGAATAATTTACCTTGCATGTAAACTACAAATGGATTTATAAAATTTGATGCATGTTTTATATTTTCCAGAATCAGTGGTTTATATAATAAAAATTATTAGCAGCAAAGGACATTATAATGAAATGTCAGGTGTGTGCATTAAAAACACTCATTTATGCTGTATAAAATGTTAAAATACTATATCTGACTTAGAAGTCATAGACGAGGAAGAAACAAATGAAAGCACAAATGAGTGAAATTTAAGATAAGGCACATACAGTTACTACTACGATATTTAACGTGATAATGAAAAGCAGAGGTATAAATATATTTAAAAGTAAATAATAATAAAGCAAAACCTTCCCTAACCATTTTTATTTGGATTCAAAATAGAAGGCTTTTTTTCACATACATACATTCAGAGTTATACTTCGCCCTGCCATATTAAATTAGTATGAGGATGACTTCTGGTCATGTAGAATTATCTTGGTTGATATTTAATATAAAATATAATACATAGATTGAGCTGTTTGTGACAAGTGAGCATTGACCATACTATGCAAAATCCAAAAAACAGCAGAAGTTTTGAAAGATGTGTGGTTATAATGTATTTATTGAAGTACATGAGACAAAAAGAAATATTTTATATGTCTGAAATTAAAGTCATCTTCTAGGTATTTGTTGTAGTGAATTTAAAAGAACAAGATAAGTGATCTCTACCAATAATATTTTCCAATAAATTATCCATTATATATTAATGGGTATCTGAATAAAGCTAAATATCCCTTTATGACATCCCTAGAATGTCCCCTTTAACAATAGTGAGTAATATGAAGTCTAGATAAAGAAGCCCTAAATTCTTTACCAGTTTTCCAACATTGGCCAAGAGCAAATTTTGTGTTCTTAGTAGCTATACTCTAAGCACAGTGATCATTGTAAGATGAGGGCAGCATTAGATTCTGTGGGCATCTACTAAACTTCACTTTTTCTGAAGATTTACCACTAAGGACCAATTTAAAATAAAAATTCTGTTCTTTTAGAGAACAGTAATTTCTTTATATTTAGAAATTACTAAAAAAAAATCAATATTGAGCATAGCATGTACTATTAAAACAAGGTATTATCATGTTAACTGAAACTGGTTATTTATGAGGTTGTCTCACTGCTGACCTCCTAAGTGTTTTAGAGTGAGACTATTTCGTTGTTCTCTTTGTGTCCACTCAAACTAGGAGGGGCCCAGGTATCTAAGGATCACTTAATAATTCATCACTTGAATAAATCCCTTGATCTCTTGTTTCCATCACAAACTTAAACTTTTCACATTTTTGCATGGATCATAACATTCATTTAGTAAAAATCAAGCTCAAAGTGTAACTTTTTCTAGAATCAGAATAATACTAACACTGAAGATCTCTGTACGAAGTTATATATCACCTTTTACTTTGCCTTCCTTTTTTAATTAAGAGTATATTTAATCACATTCACTCTAGAGAAAGTGCTTAGTTCAACAGTTATTTAATGTTGAAGCCTGTATATTCTTAAAACTGGAACTTGGCATGGGTGCAGTGTGAGCAGATGTTTATTAGCGTTCCAGAATAGGATAGACACTTAAAGATATTGAGTGATTCAGTGCACTGCTTCTGCAAGCTGCTGTCAGAAAGCTAAAGGCTCTATGGCCTTTCTGTGTATTGCTGTTTTCAGCAATAAAATTTGCATTTTAATCTGCAGGGATGTTCATATCTTTCTGCCAGCTAGTATCAGCATCCTGTCCAGAATCATCAAACTAGAAGCATGATGGTCTTGACAAATATTTTCATTTCGCTTAGCAAATATTTCTTCCATCATTGAAAAGTTAACGCCTCCATAACCAGAACTTATATTACTTTGGAGGGGCTTAAAACTTCATTTAAACAAACAAAAGTGATTTCATAAGGAATTATATTGCCATGACAAATCAACAGTTTGAATAAGGGAGTTTCCACAGCATCTGGAGTACATAGAATTCAAAGTGCTCAAAGGGGAAAACATTGCCCTTAGTTATGCCTGCTCATTTTAGTGGAAATTACACACGCATATCCGAGTGGAAGCAGTTCCTGTTCAACTTACTGAACATTCTAATTAGAGAGATCCACACAGCGCTCATTCAATTATACCTATGGACTCGCTGAAACCACTTATATGAGCAGGAATATAAATTAACATGGGTTACCCAAAAATATATACAAAAATACAACGTTAAATTTAGAAGTAAGACTAGCTCTTAAATCCCTAATAGTTTAAGTTTCTGGAGGACTATTTAGAAAGAAATTTAAAAAGGAGAACAAATTACATTCTCTGCTAGACTTTAAAAAAAAAAAAAAAAAAAAACATTGTGCAAATGTTTTCCCAACAGCGTACCCAAAGAAGCTGGGCAAAATATTCCCAAGGAAGCGCTCCTGAATTCCACAAATTTGTTAAAGTTATCCTTTTGCTTTATCTTCAATGGAGAAAAAAATGAGAACAAATTGCACAAAATATAAGCTTGAAATTTTATAGTGCATGATAGCATTGTATTATGAATAAAATATTATTCTTTTATTTCTTGAAACACAGTCATGGTCTGTTTCTTTTTCTCCAGTTCTCTGCTGATTTCCTACATGGCCTCCCGTCACCCTATCGTATATATCCGTGTTTGTAATGTTAGACTGTAGCAGAAGCAGGCTGACATTATGTGCAAGCTCAATTATGGAGTCAGGGATAATTGGTTATTAATATTGGCTATGCCTATTACCTGCATTATCTCTGTAATAGTGATCCAGAAAGTTAGCATTGGTGCCAGTTGGCAAGCAAAATCAAAATGAGTGTTTGCCATCTGAGCTTTGGCAGCCTTCCTCTTGACGTTCAGCTCCAAACCGTGGACGGACAGCAACCCCCTTCATTATCCCCAGGTCTCCTACCACTCTCACAGCTTACTTCAGTGTTCCGAGCCAGACTGGCAGGATGCAAGCACAGGTTATGATCTGCACTGTTAGGATTCCTATCAATACTCCTTTTTTTGTACTTTCGCTTTTTGTACACAGTACGTTATGAAAATATTGATCAGATATATTCATTTATATGTGATATGATCTTTAAACTAGAATTATGCATCTATTCATTCTTACTTCTTTCTCAGAAAAGTTAGTTCATAGCCATGTAAACAGGGAGTGCCTGTTGAATTTTCATTGAGTTAAAGAAAACATGTAATAAGTTACTTGAATTTCATATTAAATTATTCACTTTAATTACTAATATTTAAACTATTATATGTTTCCGATACTTTCTTAAACATTAAGTTTCAACATTCATGGATGTCTTTGAATCAAGGCAGAAATGGGTTTTAAATGCGTTCTATAGAAAAGGAATATCACCCAATTGCTCAGAAGACAACATGACATTCTCAGGGCCTATATTTGCTCTAAGTAGTCATTAGTATTTTAAGCTATTAGCATTATAAACTGCATTATAAATATTTTTGTACAGAATCTTCCACCTACAGAATTTGTGGTAGTGACTATTTCTATGGAATATTGTTCACTAAGTAATAATTCTGAGCTAGACTTGGACCTTATTTTTTATTGATTAATGCTATTCCTCCATTTTCCTATACTTACATTTACTCAAAGCTCTGCTTAAAATATAACTCCACGTTTTTGAATATCCTGCAAGGTTGTGACTTCCAACACCAATTTTTGTCAACAAGTCAGAGCTTGGCTGTCTTATTTACATAAGAATTTATTTGTTTTGATGTCACCTACTTGTCTTCATGGTTCTTCACATTTTCACACAGATGATTCTTGTACATGCCATTATTGTCATTTTCCCTATGTTGCCATCAGTATGCTTTTTATTTGAGCTTAGGGGTTATTTATTTACATATACTTGTGTAAATGATTACAGCTTCGGTGAACATGATCTTCTCAGACATACAGTTACCATACTGAAATATTATAATATTAATCACAGAAATGTAGATACATGAATTTTGGTATTTGATATGAAACCATCTCAAAAACTTCATTTATTGTTATTAAGTGAGAAATATGATAACTTGCTATTTAATTTCAAATATATATAGTATCAACGTGTACCTTATATATACACATATATGATATAGTATATATGACATTCCTCATAGTCTCCCTAGGAAGATTATTACCTAAAATCAAAATGTCACACTTTTTCCCCATGGAAGTCACAAAGAATTCTTAACCAATGTCTCCTCAACCAAGATGTCAGTTGCAGTCGGGATCGTATGTCTGTCCAGCCCTTCCTTTTCTACTCCAGTTCCCATTTTTTTTCTTAGTATCTGGTTTGTTTGTAAAGCTTCTTGAATATGTCTCTCTGACCCCCGTGAAGAGAATGCAGTCTCCATGATAATAATGTAATTCTTTGATGACCCCCATATCTTTATTTCCATGTGGTCCTAAGAAGGTAATAGGTTTTATGCAGAACTAGAGAGAAAAGAAATCCTTCATAGGTTCACTTAAGGCCTCATTTCTGAGCCCAGATTCTCCCCCAAATTTTCCAGTATCTTCTGCTTTGCAAAGGTTTTTCATAAACTTTTATTTAGCATGGAATTAAGTCAAAATCAAATGATTCTCTGAACATAGTATATACTCTTCTCTAGCCTCCTCAACTCTTCAATTTTTTTTTTTTTGCCCCAGAAATATTCATCTTTACTCCAGGAATTTCATAACTAAATTACATATCTAAATATACATGCATACATGAGAATATTTTTCTGTGATTCCATCTAAAGCAGTGGCCACTAGACACATAATAGTACTGAACTTGAATTGTGCCTAGTCTGAGGTGCTGTATGAAGTAACATATGGATTTAGAAGTCCTAGTACAAAAAAATGTGCAGTCTCTAATATTTTATTGTGACTATAATAGGAACAAATGTTGGACGTAATTGGGTTATATAAAATGTATTATTAATACTAAGCCCATATAATTAATTTTTAACATGGCTACTAAAACGTTTAAGACTGCATAGGTACTTCACACCTCTGGTTGACATTATAGTTCTGTTGTACAGTGCTGAACAGATAGAGAATAACCCTAAAGTAACATTTACGGTTATCTTATCTTCTGTTAATCATCACCTTCTCCAATGATAATGTTAATTTTCCTATAACCCCATTTTTAATGGTAAATGAAAAGATTACACAGTCTGCATGTTGTATATTACATAATGGCACTTAATTACTAATGTTATTCATTTAAAATTTGTCACAATAAAAATAAGGATGCCGCAGCCTAATTATTCTAAAATTTTATTTGGAATAAAATTATTTTCAAAATAATTGTCCTCATAGTTGATATAGCCAAATATAAGTGTTTTTTCCTCCTATCAACACTTCATTGAATTCCTAATTGCAATCTATTGGTAATAGAGATCAATTAGCAAAATGTTTATTCCTGCTTAGGATATAAAATAAAAATATATTGGGGGACAATTTTTTATTTTTTATTTTATTTTATATTAAATCATTCTGTCAAATGTTATATTTGGGCATGCTAAATTAGATGAAATAGTTTAAGAATTCTCCTGGTAAAACTATTTTTGACATTCTATTCTGTGACCTGTGCCTTGGCTTCTCTGATCACTTAGAATCCATGGTTGTAGCATTCTTCAGGTTCCACCATAAAATATACATTCATAGATTTTATCTTTAAGATGACAGCAAAGGTACCACATGGCAAAATCTATATGAGAAAATGTAGATATAATAAAACTTTCTTTATCAAATAGGTCAAAAATTATGAACTGTATTTCATAAGACATAACTATGTGCATTAAATATGACTTAAATCTACCTGGAAATGAGTGGCCAGTGCCTAAGACACCATTTGATTCAATTCTCCTTTTCAGAGCATTAATGGATAATTAATGCAGAAATGCCTGTGATTGGTAAAACCTACCTTATCTTTAAGGAATCATGATAAGAGTTTCCTGGCTTTAACTCTATAGAAAACACCAAACATGAGGGTAAGTAATCAAAAACTTTATATGGCCACAAATAAGACAAAAGACCATTAAGATAGGTGTTTGCAAATGTTTACTTTCTCATACTCTCTATATTTATTGTTTTGCAGGATGGGGTTTACATTTCTGCTATAGTGGGTTCTTTTGTTCTGGTTCCACTGCTTTAATAGGGAAAACAGTATCTGTAAGAAACTTAGTTTTGATATTTGGTACCAATGAACGGTGTGTATTTTGTTAAATAATTCATTACTAACTGAAGTCGAAGACATATAAAAGTCTACTCTTGTGGCAAAAATATAATATGCATATGTAAAATTAAAATTCATTGGGCATGTCATTTGTTTAATTCATAGAATAATTTTAGAATAGATAAGTTGAGTAATATCATTAATGGTATACACACTTTATTATAAAATTTTTAAGAAAAGTATAAAAACACAGTAAAATGAGGATTCCTTGAAGCAAGTCCATATACATTATTTATCCAAAGTGTTTTATAAATTGTTTTTATTGTCTGTTTATAGTTTCTCTCCTGGGAGCAGAGTATTTTGAACAGCTTTAATGGTATTGAGGACAGATGGTAAGTATAAAGAAAATGGAAGTCAGGTCTAAGAAATATTATGAAGACCTAACAGTAAATTTGAGATTATTGCTTCCAACATATAATGAAGTTTTCATATCCCTAGTAGCAATAGTAAACATACCCCATACCTTGTAAACATATAGGGAAAAAAATGGCATGTTCTTTCATAAAATAGTTAATAGTTTTTCATTACTATGTCATCAAGATACAGAACACTTTTTTTTATCATTTTAAATATTTGTGAGAACTATAATATTACAGACTACTGTATGCAAAGTTTCCTGAAATGTATGTTGGTGTGCAGTCAAATAAATATTGTTTCTTTTCATTTATGTCTTCTATGTTATGAGTCTATGAACAAAATGTTTAAAAGTGTATTTGTTTTTTTTTTATTAAATCATAACTGTGTACATTGATGCATTTATGGGGTTCAGTGTACTGATTTGACATACAATGTGAAATGCTTACATTGAACTAACTGATTAACACATGCATCCATCACCTGGCTTACTTATTTTTGGTGCTAACACAGTTATACTCTTTTCTTAATAGTTTTGAAATATACCACTGTATTATGAACATTAGGGTCCTCCCAAATATCCTCCCTCCTCTGGCCTCCCCACTTCTCTCCCCTTTTGCTCCTCTTCCCTTCTACTTTCTGGACTATACTAATGTTTTCCCATTTGTATGAATGTGTAGGTGATGATTATATAGTGATTTCATAGAAGTATTGAGTACATTGGATACTTTTTTTTCATTCTTGAGATAATTCAGTAAGAATAATATGTTCCAGCTCCATCCAGGTAAACATAAAAGAAGTGAAGTCTCTATCTTCTTATGGCTGCATAGTATTCCATGGTGTACATATACCACAATTTGTTAATCCATTCCTGGGTCAGTGGGCACTTGGGTTGTTTCCATGTCTTGGAAATTATGAATTGGGCTGCAATAAACATTCTGGTTCAAATATTTTTGTTGTAAAATGATTTTTGATCCTCTGGGTATGTACCTAGCAGAGGAATTGAAGGATTGAACAGTAGATCTACTTTTAGTTCCCTGAGTATGCTAAACTTCTTTCCAAAAAGGTCATATTAGCTTGCATTCCCATCAGCAGTGTAGAAGTGTTCTCTTCTCTCCTCATCCACACCAACATCTGTAGTTTGGGGATTTTGTGATGTGGGCTAATCTTACTGGAGTTAGATGATGTCTCAAAGTGGTTTTGATTTGCATTTCTCTGATGATTAAGGATGATGAACATTTTTTCATGTGTTTGTAGGCCTTGCACCTGTCTTCATCAGATAAGTTTCTATTCAAGTCTCTTACCCACATGGAAAGGGAGTTATTTGTTCTTTTCTTATTGATTAGTTTGAGTTCTCTGTGAATTCTACCTATCAGACCTTTGTCAGAAGCATAGCCTGCAAAAATAATCTCCCATTCTGAAGGTTGTTGGCTGTTTGTTTTGCTTACTGTGCTCCTGACTATGCAGAAGCTTTTTATTATTTGGGTTTTTTTTTTTTTTTTTTTTTAGAGAGAGAGTCTTACTTTGTCACCCTCAGTAGAGTGCTGTGGTGTTACAGCTCACAGCAACCTCCAGCTCCTGGACTTAGTCGATTCTCTTGTCTCAGCCTTCTGAGTAGTAAGTCCAGTTATTTTTTTGTTGTTGCATTTTGGCCAGGGTCAGGATTGAACCCGCCATCCTTGGTATATGGGGACAGTGACCAACTTACTCACTGAGACACAAGTGCCACCCTGCAGAAGCTTTTTAGTTTGATCAGATCCCAGTAATGTATTTTTGGTGTTGCTTTAATTGCCCAGGGTGGGGGTGGGGTGTCTTCCTCATAAAATATTCTCCCAGGCTGATTTCTTCAAGTGTTTTCCCTGAAGTTTCTTCTAGCATTTTTTATAGTTTCATGTCTTAAGTTTAAATCTTTTATCTAGTGAGAATCAACTTTCGTTAATGGTGAAAGGTAGGGATAAATTTTCAGTCTTTTACAGGTTGCCAGCCAGTTCATCCAGCACCATTTGTTAAATAGGGAGTCTTTCCCCCACTGAATGTTTTTAGTAGGCTTATCAAAGATCAAATGACAATAAGTAGCTGGGTTGATCTCTTGGTTCCCTATTCTGTTCCGTAAATCTAATCCCCCCATTTTTGTGCCAGTATCATGCTGTTTTGATCACTATAGATTTATAGTATAGCCTGAAGTCTGGTGATGTGATACCTCCTGATTTGTTTTTATTTCTGAGTAATGTGTTGGTTATTCGAGGTTTTTTCTGATTCCACACAAAACAAAGTACTATATTTTCAAGCTCTTTAAAGTATGACAATGGTAGTTTAATAGGGATTCCATTAAATCTGTAGATTGCTTTGGGTAGTATGGACATTTTAATTATGTTGATTCTTTCCAGCCATGAGCATGGTATGTTTTTCCATTTGTTAACATCTTCAGCTATTTTTTTTTCTTAGAGTTTCATAATTATAGAAATTCTTTATATCCTTTGTTAGGTAAGAAAATATCACCACAGTATTTTAATATATGAAGTTTAAAAATGGTTCTGTTGTATAAGATAGTTTATTATTCTGAGCAGGGAATAATATTTTCCTAAATGACCTTAACTTACCTATAGATTACAATTAGAAATTCAATGATTTGTAAGAAAACAAAAAGTGAATATTGAACTATACCAGACACACAAGAGTTCATTTAATAATAGTAGCTAAACATTTTATAAACATTTAATTTGTTTTATTAATTAAATAATTATACTCTGATACTCACTATAATTTCAGCAACACATTAATGAATTCCATTTAAAATTTGAATGTGTTATATAGTATGTCAAGTTAAGAATATAGAAACTCTTCAGTAATCTTTGCAAACTGGACTATTAAAGATATTAAGAAAATAACATTGTTATTCAAGAAAGAACATTGATTTTAAAAACACAGTTATAAATGTTAGTTTGTTATTATCAAATAGGAATATGATGTGAG